>WHYT01015625.1:54194-121375 GCA_009806455.1 Tetrax tetrax | reverse complement strand
TAATGGGTTTAAATTAGAAGGAGGGAGGTTTAGATTAGATATTAGAAAAAAATTTTTTACAATAAGAGTTGTAGAGCACTGGAACAGGTTGCCCAGAGAGGTGGTGGATGCCCCATCCCTGGAAACATTCAAGGCCAAGCTGGATGAGGCTCTGAGCAACCTGATCTAGTCAGGGATGTCCCTGCTCCTTGCAGGGGGGTTGGACTAGATGACCTTTGCAGGTCCCTTCCAACTCTAGCCATTCTATGATTCTATGATTCTAAGGTGGCCTACATTGGCCAGTCTAGGAAAGGAATAAATGCAGGCTAGGACAAAGTACAAACAGACATTGGGAAAAAATTGCAGAATAAATGCTGCACTAGTGAGCTATATTTTGGATAAATGTGGATAGGGCCAGTAGTCAGTTTAATCACATTTAGTCTAGAAATTATCAGATAGGCTAGGAAAGGGGGTTTTGTTTGTTTGCTTGCTTTTTAGCTTTTTGTGGTAACTTTTTACACAGCTCAGGCTGTACCAAGAAAACATGGTGCTCCAAATTGAACAGAAAAACTATTTTTCAAAGTATCATTTAAAAGGTAAAAGCAACAAACTTGCTCTAAAATTACTTTAGATGGTACACAGGTGCTTACAAAATATTGTAAACACATTTTATAGCACTATGACAACTTGTGTCCAAAAACACTATTGTGAACTAAGGCAGACCTATCAGCTCAGAATGTATAAAATATGATTTTGCATTTTATACCATTATCACACATAAGTAAATTCTGAAAATACTTAAAATACTTTTTTAAATTTATTTTTTGCATAAAATACAGTTTTTCTCATTCCAGGTTTTCTCCTTTATATTTCAATAGAGGACAGAACTATGTTAAACACTAAACCCTCTCTTACCTCTTCCAGTTTTTGCACATACATAAAACATACAAAAACACGCCTCTCATATTCTTGTGCTACCAAATATATTTACTTTGAAGCAGCTATATTATTTTTATAGAAGTCTGGGGGTGATTTCTGTGTGCATTTTCTTGGGCCAAGATCTAGTATTTGGTAGATGTACCAGAGCTAGGGTCTGCCAGCACATGAAACTTGAAATGAAAGTTGAATCCAGTGCACTTATTTACAGTAGTGCCATCTTAAAAATAGTCAAGGAAAAAAAATTCTGTTCGATTAGGAATCATGGTGGGTAAATCAGGAGCTCAAGGTTCATAGGGATTTTGTAGATCCCAATTCAGCTCATGTAACTGAAAATTTGCCAATTCATTCCCAATGTATTTTCCCCTGTTCTTTCATAAACAATATCTGTCTCCCAGCTAGACCTCCTGCATATGCTCTTGATAAAGTCATTACACACAAAATCCCTCTGTATTTACAACATTTTTTTCTGAAGATATTTTTTCCTATTTAAATAAGACAAACGTTGAGTGCCTGTCCACCATTACATGAACACTGTCTGTCCTTATCAAAAAAACTGCTTGAACAAATCACTGCAAACCCCACTAGTGGGCTCAGCTGTAACCCAGTTGCTCTACATACTGGTCTTTTGTAGTCCTGTAAGCAAGATGACACTCATAACAGAGAATCTCAGTAAGAAATAAAGTAAGAGGAGCAACAGATAGTTTGGGAGATCTAAGTGAGGGGAAAATAAACTTATTACTTCCAAGTTGAACAATTGTTGGAACAAAGCAATTCTCGAGGAGCCACAGTCGGGAGGACAGAAACATAATCTGAAAAACTGGGAAAGCAAATAAAAATCAGTCCCCTGGATACCTCAAAATTACTCAAAACATGGAAACTATTGCTATTTACTTTGTCTTATACACTCTTTGTGCATTTTATTTGCTATTTAAAATTTAGTCTCAGCTCATAGAAGGTGACGCAATGCCATAGAGCCCTTATTTTTCTGGTGGCTGGGGTGCACACTTTGGCAGTCACTTCCACTGACCTCTTCAGAGCCTTGACAGCTCTGTCTTTGCAAAGGCTCTGGCTGGGATGCTCTTCTTAGAAGCACAAGCCTCTGCAGAACTCAAAATGGAAGACGGATACTGACTGCAATTTTTTTCTATGTGCTTGCTCTTGACAGAGTTATGTAAGGACAGAAGGATTTGGGTGGTTTTTTTTCCCATTTACAATAATCCCTGGAATTATAAAAATCTGATTTCACTTTTACTGTTGTTATATCTTCAATGTCAGTTGCTGTAAGAACTAAACAACACATTATGGAATATCTTTTAAGTGTTAAATGAGCTCAATTTATTATGGAGCCCTGTGGATTTATCTGTACAAACTTCCTAGGGACATGTAACTCATAATCTCTCTGGGTCTATGATAATTTAACATCTGCTGTTTTCTTATAATGCTCTAGAGTGTCAGCCTATGTACCTAACAATATGTTCATAGTTTCATGTCCTCCAGATTAAGAAAATTGCCAGTTTTATTTCAGTCATATATAGACACACAAAATACCTGTAAGCACTCTGTATCAGTGAAAGTTATCACTGTTTTTTCAATTTAAAAAAAAAAAAAAAAACGGGTTAGCAATTTCTTTCTGTTTCAAAAACTTGGAGAAATACAGAGGCTGCAAATCACATGAACTGACATAACCAAATGTACAAGCATCCATTTATGCAACAAGATTAGTATTTTTGCTTTTAGAAAAAAAGAGTATTGCCAACAACAACTCAATAACTTTGAATGTAAAATTCCATTTATTTTCTGCTAACAGTCCAGAAAGAAAGTTTATAAAATAGCCACTGATGCAACTTTCATTAGACCGGTGTGCAAGAATTAATGTGCAGCAAAAACCAGATGCCTTCACACAAAGCTAGCAGGACTGCCTGTAGTGGCGTAATCCTCCATAGCAGGGAAGAGATCAGAGCTGGGACCTGGATGCTGTCGTTGGGTTTGTCTGCCTCAGCCATCTGCAAGGTAGCAGGGGCTCTGTGAGCAGCTGCCATGTTACATCAGGAAAGTCTCTGATTTGGAAACCTCTCTTTTTGACTCCCACTGCTTTCTGGTGTCTTGACCATAGGTCAAAGTAGGCATGCTTGCTTCCTGCAGCTGTTGTTCTCTGTCTAAGCATGGGAAATGTTAGACAGACAGCATGTAGGGAAACTTGTAGGGAAATGTTTTATTTGTTTTTATCAAAGAAAAATATTTTCTTGTGCAGGGCTGGATATTCTACTAATTCACTACAAGCAGGGTATAATTTCTGGGTAAAATAACAGGAGTCTATTCTCGCCTGGTGATCTAGTTTAAAAACACCTCAAATGTTTATTTTACTTTTTACCTTAAAAGAAATGCATTTCAACATTTTAATTAAAAAAAAAAAAGAAGAAGAAAAGAAAAAGAATCCTATTCCCTAAGGAAATTTATTCTCAAACTGAGAGAAAGTCACAATACTGGACAATATTGTGTAATTTTCAGTCATTGTAATATCCAGAACTATTATAACTGTAATGCAATAGAATGTAACAGCATATGCTTATTCTATCATCAGTTTGAAAGCTCCAAACCTATGTACATATAAATTATTCTAATGAGTGGTAAGTTGACAGGGAACATCTGCTCTAGCTGGTGAACCCACTAACGTGATTCACCTGCCACTATCTAGGTCATTATATAGTCGTAATTGTGAATTACTGTCATATTTTTTGGCATATATACAAAGCCCCAACAGATTGAACTGAGGTCCAAGATTAATATGCCTTTTTTTTTTTTTTTTTTTTTTTTTTTTTTGTTATCCAATAGGCATATTTATAATACTCATTTCCACTGAGAAAATACCAAGGAAACTTCTTTCAGTGTGATTTTGCAGTGTTCTTTTCAGTTAGAGGCATTTTATTAGAAATTTCACTATATTTGCCACAAATAGGAAGACAAGTATGGAAAGATAGTTGTCAGAAAGTATTGGTTCAGAGATTGTTTTAGACCACTTGTTTTCACATTGTGTCTTCCTGTGTGTTTATCTATTTATTCCTTTCTACTTTCTCTGTACCGATCAGCCTAAAAATTTGCTGAAAAAAAAATGTGTTTAGCAGTAATGTCAAGACTCAGAACTTAATCTGATTTTTTAAACAAAATATTCAGGTAAACCAGAAATACTCTGGCTAAGGTTTCACTGCTTATAGCGAAGTATACAGTCATTATGAAGGTGAAATCCCATATCCCTTGAGCCTCTAAAAAAGAACATTACAGTTTAGGTCATTAATGTCAAGTGGACTTCAGAAAATGAAAGTTCTCTTGCATAAATGATGCACATAATGCTTTTAAAAGGTGAAAGTCCTGATATCTTACGGTACACTTTACAGTACTATGGCGAAAGCACTTAACATTTCTACATATACAAACTACTGTTATTTCTGAGGAGATGGGTAACATGTTAGCATAAACATATTGACATGTTATAGTTGGAACATTAGCCTGAAAACTGGAACATCTCAGCTCCTTTTTTTGGATGTATAGTGAGTATTTACAGCCAATCTTTAAATTATCTTCAGTGTTCAAAAGGATTTGTTCCTCGTTTCTAAATAAAAGACTGTACACTATCAACAGTAGTTTTCATCTGGTATAATCATTGCTTGTGATATTTAATCCACCAAAGAAATGTACAAGCATAATCCAGAGAAAATTATTCCAAAGGATTTACTATACCATGATGTAAGTTACCCACAAGAAGTATTTTAAATAACTTCCTACCTAGTCTAAAGGGTACACATTGAATTCAGGCACAGACACACAATAGTTTCTTCTTCTTGTGCCTTTTTTTATTTCAAAGACAAAAGTCAGTAGTGCCAAAGTTTCTCCATCTTCCAAATTTCCTGCTGAGCAGTCATTCTCTGTTATCCGCTGATAGTAAAATATCTATGATCTGGGCAGAGAAGAAGTGAAAAATTATCAAAGTAAAAGATTTTGTTCAAAATAAATTGAGCTATCCTAGCTTAAGCAAAAGGAGAATTAAGCTGTTCTGTACTGTCAGATCCCTGGAGTTCAGCGGAAGCAATAGAGGCGGTTATAAAGAAAACACTAAAACAAGCATAAGTAGAGAGAACCTGGTGACTCTAATTGGACTCCAAGAAATTTCAATCTGTTACTTCTCCTAAAATTTAAACTTAGAGCAGGAGATATTGGATGAACTAGTACCTAAACCTCTCCAACAGAATCCCCGTTGTAACCTCACAGAACAATGGGCTTATTTCACCACCAGGCAAAGTGTCCAAACTCCTAACTATTGATTTCTCTTTGGTGACATATCTCGCTCTTCCTGTCCTATCCCTTTAGGATACCATAAACAAATCTTCAAAGGGCGTTGGGGTAATCTCAATTTAGAATGAGGCTGGTTTTGATAATGAAAAATAAACTACAGACTCTTTCAAGAGTAAATTACTATCATCATTCATACACATTGTGCATTAAATTGCATCTGCATTAATCAATTCACATAAAAGGAGATGATCTGTTGCTGAAGCTTATGTAACTATAGTATGCTTCTGGTTTTGGATAGTTTTAGTTTTGTGTCCTGATTGAAATTTTCCCTGATGTTGTCCAAAGGCCAAATTGGTTCAGACTATTATGTCTCCTCCAGGCAGATGTAGCACACTTAGAGCATATGTGATCACAGGCTTCTAGTTTAGTTTCCTCCAAAAAGAATCCAGCTAGCATGAACCAAAAGATCTCTGCAAACCAAATCAACAAGATTCATTAAGTCAAGTTGATCAGGTGCTTCACGACAGAACTGCAGTACTCCTCAGAGTTGCAGCACCATGTTGATGCCTTCTTAGGGTTCATCTGCATTATAGGCCTCATCTGGATCAGGAATGAATATCTCACCTATGCCCTCTCACTCAATTTGCATGTTCAATTGATCTCAAGGCACCTGAACTAGATCGCTTTCATATGAAACTAAGCTAGAAGTTGCTGTCCAAATGCAAATGGACATTTAGTCTATATGATTAGATTAAAGCTACTAAGAAGTTAAAATAAATCCCTGAAATACCTACAGTGTGAATATCAACTTCTCAGCACTGCTGCTTTGCTATAGAGCTGTGTTCCTACCTGTCTAAACTACAGTGTCAATATCGCCATAGCTTCAAAGTGTTAAAATTTCACCTGAAATTTGTTCAGTGCTAGATAGCATTTTGTATTATCAGAGCTTCAAAACAGATTTTCTTTTTTTCCCATCCCTAAGATTTCTTCTTTCTGAAAGCTACTTTGTGTACCTTAGCAATAATCTGAGAACTGGTGGGTATTTCTTATCACTCCAATGTCTTTTATTAGTGTTCATGCAAATTCATTAGGTTTTAATTTTTTCTAACTACAAGCTCTTTGTTAATGTAAAATATTGAAATACTAGTGAGATATGATATCTCATTTTAATTGAAAAGGAATTAGTTACACATTTCTTTAAAAAAAGATTAAATTAAACTCAAGCTAAAGGTACGCTTAATTAAAAGAGTATATGAGTTGGTAGAACTTACTTTCTTCATTCATGTCATAGTACTCTTAAATTTCTTAAGTTCAGGACATTAGCAGAAACAAACAAAATATTACCCAATAGATAGAGAGTTACTGTATCAAGACAATGGTACATAACATCTATTGATATGTTTAAGTTGGTTCTGATGTTATCTACTTTCATAAATGAAACCGACTCTTAATTAAGATTTGGAATATAAGAAGAGGAAGTCCTGAGTTTAAATAAAACAAGCTCTGTTGTTGACATTTTTAAAGGGCCCCTTTCTAATTGAAAATTACTTTTCTGCATGGAATATGTACTAAATTTATACTGTAACTACAGTGAGTTACTATTCGCTCCCCATTCTGCATGCTGTTTAATCTGTTGTGGTCTTAATAATTGATCTCCTGTATAATGCTATATTCCACTGGACAACATCATAATTAGATATTAGTATAAGTTCATGTGTTTTCAGTTGTCCCTATAAATTCAAAAGCAGTGACCATGTGCAAAATGTACCGAACACTTGCCTTTCTGCATAATTAAAGCAGTCATTGGCAGTTTATACTTACTTTGAAGATTCGGGCAGTCATCTCCCCCCTCTTTTTAAAATACATTTAAAATATCACACTTACATGAAAATATTTTTTCAAATAATAACACGTTTCTAAATAATGTCTTTTAAAAAATTATATATGTCACTCTCCTTCAAAAAGTTAATATTGTTACCATAAGATTTTAAATAGATTTCAGGCATAAAAATACATCTTGCCAAACATTTCAATTATTTTTTATTTTTATTATTATTTTTATCAATCCAATCTTTCCAATAATTCAATGAATCACTGTGGAACCGAGAAGAGATACAGGCATAATTTATTTTTTTAGTTGATTGGTCAAACCACAGTTGAAAACCAAACATTTTTGGAATTTTTGATGAAGGGAGATGTATTAACCTTACCTGTATTAAATATAAATTATGTTAAAACAAAGCCTAATTTAAAAATGAAAAAAAATGTTGAATAAAGATTTCTCAACTTTTTTTTTAGTTTCTCCTTTGTTCTTCTTCAACATGACAAATACAATGTGTTCTTGCTTCAATGTTTCAGTTGACCTAACCATGTTAAAATAATTTTTCTATTCAAAATTTACCTAGATCCTAACTGAGCAAGTTCAGCTCTCTGCTAGACTATCACAAGATTTACTTTATTAAAGCACAGAAGTGTGTGCCAATTGCATATCAAATACACAGTTCTATTGGTTTCAGTGGGAATCTTCACAAAGACATTGAAACTGAACATAGAAATAAAATTAATTAAAAAGAATGAAAAAGACATTT
Organism: Tetrax tetrax; assembly: GCA_009806455.1. Lineage (NCBI taxonomy): Eukaryota > Metazoa > Chordata > Aves > Otidiformes > Otididae > Tetrax > Tetrax tetrax. Next base: position 113,582 of record WHYT01015625.1, on the reverse strand, counting down.
TGCTGAACCATGGCCCTGTATAAATAGAAGCCCTAAGTGAATATCTTGATTTTAATGTAAGTGCTTTAATTCCTTCTGATGTGACCATGCAACCAATATTTAGTTTTTCCACAGAAATGTTTCTAATTTGTAGTCCTAACCATAGTACGTTACTGGACTTCTGCAGTGTGACTAATGAGTGACAAAAGAATACACCTGTGGTGGCAAAAATAAATTCCTCCAATATTTTTTTCCTATATTTTTACATGAGAGAGAATTTTGGTGGATCAAACCATATGAGATCTTCTCACATAATTATATGAAATAGGTCTAGAAGGAGCCCTACAGGTATCACCTCTTTATGCTTAAATTTTACCTTTGAATTATTCTTTGGATCTGGGGAAAATCAATTTGAATAAATAAAATGGGTTATGTACAGATCATTCCTTTTGAGATTTTTAGTGTGTTTGAATCATCAAGCTTCAGTAATCAGAGGTGTACAATTCTTAGCATTGATTATCTGTTTAATATAGCAGCAGTTATTGACCCTTCAATGTAGCTTTCAGGTTTTGAGCCAGTCATGCATTTTTTTACTTCATGTGAGGCTCAGAGTGATAGCCCTCCATTTTCCTGAGTTCAGAGCCAAACCACCCCTCTGTACCTGAGAGAAGCACTTTGCAAAGGAAGGTCATTCCAGAATTCTAATTTATCATCTTCTTCTAAGTATCAGATTCAGTGGGAGGATACTACGACCTGGCCCACAAATTTCTGCACTACACAAACAGGAATTTAGGAGGAGAGAGCCTTACAAGTGCTCTGAAGGACTTCAGTCCTTTTAAAGTGAATTTTTAATTTCTTGTTTTAATTAATGTCATAAACTGTGTTTCCACACAGGTGATATTGGCCCCATATTTTGTTTATAGATTCATTCTGATTTTATAAATTTATTCTGCAACTTTTATACAACACAGAAAATATTTTTCCTCTCTTGCCTGACATGGTGAATTTTTGCAATCCTGTCATTTTTCTGGCAATCTTCCATGTCCAGAGTTTGGAAATACTTTATTTGACTTTCATTGGTAAATCAATGAAAAGGTTGGTTTTCTGACATCTCAGATCATATGAATTATTTTTAACATTCTCAAAGTGCTTCCGGGGTATGGATGTTTTATGCGTTCTGCAATGGAACTTAAAAACAAATAGGGGATGTTTGTTTATTTTGTTGTGGCAGACTAAAAATGTTGTAATCCCATAGTCTACGTACTTTACAGATATGACATTCTCATGGTGTACCAAGATAGAGAGGATTAAGCCCCAGAAGTACTGAAACTGTACTTACATGTTAGTTGATTGATAATTTTTAATCAAAGTCACAAAAATTATCTGGGAAATTTTTCCAGCTCCTCCTACAAGTATTAGGAGGCCAGCTTCACTAGAGTAAAGGGTCAAAAATTAGTACTTTAAATCTGATGTCAAATAGCCTTAAATATATATTCCATAGACAATTTGTAAAAGGATAGTGGGCAAAATTATATAAGCAGAAATAGTAGCATTTCAGTATTTCAGAGTCTGACAGCACTCACACAATTTGTTTTATTTAGAATTTTTGTTAATAAATGCTCTAGTGCAGATTTCTCCATTGTTCCATTCCATTTAAGTAATCCAATGTGTTGAATTAATATAAAACTCTAAAAGGGAACACCTCATTATTATAATTTTAGCCATATTAACATTTTTTTCTTTCTGCTACTCAATTTTCTCCTTATGTGCTTGTTTTATTACTTCCTTAAACATTCAAAACTCTGGTTTTCCTTCTCAGTGAGTCACTATGTAGAAGACACCTTAATCTAATTATAGAAATTCATCTTGATCCCAGAAAATTTTACTGTTAATAAGCAAGACATTGAATTCAAGAATTGCGTTTTGAAATAAGATAAATCTAAGTTTAATCAGTTAAAGTTAACAGAACTGGTATAATAGTAAAATTTCTTAAAATAAAATATGATATGATTCTAGGTCAGATCCCTCATTATTTTTACCATTTGACTCCAAAATACAAGAGGTGGATATGTCTAAGTGCTAGGCAGGGATAAATTGGCAATAATCTCCATCTAGCAACCTTCTGCTATGGAGGTTTCCTTCCCTCAGATGGGTTCTTCGTCCACTCCTCTCCATGTAAACCCCATAGTTTCAATGTGTTCTGCTGCTCAAGTTCTTGTGTCTTTCCCCACCAGTAGTATTATACAGGTATGGATGAAAATCCTTTAAAAATTTTTACAATCAGAAGGAAAAATGGCAGATTAGGTCAACCAAGATAATATAATTTATCTCACCTGAATGAAAGTATGATAAGAGATTTTAAAAAATTATGCTCACTGGAAAATGAAAAAGCTCAATGTAACTAAAATCAAGCCTACGGTATAGCAAGGATTGATAAAGCTCCTACCTTTGCAATTTGTGTTTCATGGTGGCAGGAGCCTTAGCATTGCTCTAAGAGCCTTGAAAATAGCTTCCTTCATTTTGAATGGAAGTTCCTGAGAATAATTCCAGGAAAAAAATAGAATCATAGAATGGCTAGAGTTGGAAGGGACCTTCAAAGGTCATCTCGTCCAACCCCCCTGAAAGAAGCAGGGACATCCCTGACTAGATCAGGTTGCTCAGAGCCTCATCCAAAATGGATTATTCATATTCAGAATTGTAGGATCAAAAAAAAAAAAAAAAAAACATATAAAGAATGCTGACAGAGGCAATATTATCTGGTCTTCATTTATTTCTACAGCAATCGGTACTGGAAACCCACACAAATACCATGCAAATCAGTTGAATGAATTGACAAAGAAAAGGGAACAAAAGTAATGGAAAATGAGGCTGCATATGAGCTGGAAATTTTGGAAAGCAATTTTTCCCCTGTCACAAATGAAAAAGTACTGCACCTCTGTCTGTCTTGTTCAGACTAGCTGTCACGGAGGGGCCAATGTCTTCCTTTTGGTAGCACAGTGTGCATGAGTCACTTAAGCTCCCTGACTTGTATGATGGTAGATCAGGCTTGCTATCTAAAACTGCTCCATGTTATTACGCATACAAACAGCCCCCAAAGTGAAAAATACAAGTGAATTCAAGCTGTACTCCTGTCTGACTTCGATGAAACTAGTCCGTGTGACAAATACACAAAAATCCTAGAAAGAATGCTATTTCATCACAAGGATTAAAAAAAAAAAAGTACCCATCCATCTGAAGCGTTACATGTTTTGTGTTAAACCTCCACATTGCTTTTAATAACCTCACCTACTACGTAGTGTCAGTATATTTCTGAGGTACATGTTGTTTCTCTGCAAACAGCCTCAGTTATGATGGTATCTTAGTTCTGATCTCTAGAAAATGAACAGAGATCCCACTGCATGTTTTTTTTTCTTTCATTTTTACAGTGAGAACATCTTGGGCAGAAATGTATTACCTTGTACATATCAATACTTTTTATTTGACAATCTAAATACCTTAGATGTGTGCTAATTAAAAATAAACCTAAACCGTAACTGGATGAATCGTAATTCATCAAAGTATCTCCTGCTTTTGGGAGGATTCTATCAAGCCTAAAAGCATTACTCAGGAGTGTATAGAGTTGTTTCTTTGGCAATTTGAATGACACTGTTTGAGCTTTGTCTAAGCAAAAAGAATAGTTTCTTTCTCTGAAAACTCCTATTGAAAGGTTTCTTATTCATTAGCCTTATTTTTATTATAGATCTATAGAAAATTAATGTCTGTTTCCATAAGGCAGGTTATTAATTTTCTCCTTAAGTAAATCAATCATATAAACTAAAAGTTTAAACATATTTATTACATTATGTACCATTTGCAGGTATTGCTAAAACAGCTTTCCACCTTGATCAAGCTATATAACATCAAGAAACAGCAAAATCATTTTGTTTCGCAAAATTATTTTTTTTCACAAAATTATTGTGAATCAAAATACAGTCTGGATTTCTTAGTGCCATACCTCTGCCCTCTGTTTAAGAAATGTTCATTTTTGACAACGGATATAGATGAAATCCTCTGACAAAAAGATTAAAGTGGATGATGATGCAGGATTGATGACTTGCATTGACTCTGCAACTCAGATATTACCACAGAAGATTTAGCTAAATGGGATTTATGGGTAGTGGCTTAATTACTTTGACAGGATGGTGATGAACGCACATTTTTTATCAACTATTTGAAAGCATATTGTGCTGCACAGTGAGATATGATGTGACTGGCATACTGCAGATATTTTCCACAGTATAGGAAGGTTTTTGCAATCAAATGCTGCAATGAATAGATAGAAATGCTGCAGCTCAATTGAAAATGATCAGTTAGTTCCATAAGAACAGATGGAATAAATGCTTGTGATATTAGGAATCTAAAATATCTATTTAAGCTGAAAAATCTGTGCATATAGTTATAATGTTTCTGAATAGAGTAACAAATTATTATTTTTTATCTCCATTATTATTCTGAGCTGTGGCGCTTGGAGCACATACATCTGTTTCAAACAAGGTCTGAGTACATTCCTTCACTTTATAGCCGAGCATATTTTACAACCTGTTAGGCAAGGCTGTGTTGTATTGCAGACAATAGTTAATACTAGCAACACTGGATTCGAATCATAGAATAATTCAGGCTGGAAAAGACCCACAAAGTCATCGAGTCCAACCATAAGCCTAACATTGCCATTCCACCACCAAGCCATGTCCCTAAGTGCCACATCATTGCATCAGGGATGGTGACTCAATCACTTCTCTGGGCAGCCTGTTCTGATGTTTGGAGTTCCCATTGTTGAGAGAATGGGGAACACTATAGGGGTAAAAAGACCTTTCACAAGAGCAGAGGGCTCCTGTGAAGTTTGAGGGGGCATGGAAGATTTCAGTGCCCTCAGAAAGGGGAAAACACATAGAAGCTGTACTTGAGAGTCTGAGAAGAAACACATAATATTTCTTCATCTGAAGAAGATGTTTAGTATGCAGTTTTTCTAGCAGCTAGCTTTCTGAAGTCCAAAGGAAATACTAGCCTGAATTTCTTTCCTCTCAAGAATATTTTCTGGATTTCACTTTGGTAACTAAGCTAAGGCTTAATAATGCCTGGAGAAAGACTTCTGCCATACTGTATGATACTTGTGTTCTCAGTTACAAATAGAAAAACAAAGAGGTGGTCTAAAGAACGTACTTGTGCACATAATGTTAACTACGAGGAGAAATCACTGTACTTCCTTCATGTGAGAACAAAATGAACATCCTCTGAATTTCTATTATTAATTTCTTTAATGCCACAGTGGTTCTGTCCTTAGCAAGCACATTTACAACATTACGTAATTGAATAAAAACTTCTAGATCAGTATGATATAGAAAATTGGTTTCTACGAAACAATAAATTTAGGGTATCAGAAACAACAGACAATTTCACAATACTATTTCTTCTGCAAAATAGTTTGATCATACTGTACTTCCTTCTTTTATAGATGATAAAATAAAAATACATTAACTGTTGAAATTAAAAATGGAAAACAAGTAAATATACAGTATATCAAAGTCATGCAATAAATGATTGCTGCATGACTTTTGTAGTCTACTCAACTTTAGAATGTTAAAGTTCTTTGATCTGAAGCTTTTTACCTTGTAAGTAAAAAGATGACTATTTGAAATTCTCTCTTATCAAGCAAAACAATCATCAAGTGAGAAATCTGTAAATCACACTGAAAAGAGACTGTAAAATACCTTAAAATATGTCTGGCTATAGAAATATCTAACATATTTTCCACCAAAAATATTATATAGATGTGACTGTAAAATATATGATAGCACAAGCCCTCTGATTAGGATGTTTCATATGATGAATGCACAAGATTTTTGATCATAACACAAAGGAACTTTCATTTAAGCAGCTATCTGAAGGTGTGCTTTCAGCATTATCTGAAACCACAGTTTTTTAATTTTCTCTATGCAATGATCCTTTGATATTTCAAGAGTCTTGATAAAGGAGATAATGACTGGAAAATGGAGAAAAAGACACTAAATTTTCTGTTCAAAAAGGATTTTTCAGGAAGATGCTTTTACTCTGATTCAAAGATGTCTTATAGAAAAAAATAGTATCTATCATCGCTGAATTTTAATAATGAATAGCCATACCAGAGGCTACTTTTGTCAGTTCCTCTTTTACCTGGCTACTTTACATAGTTCTGAGCTCTTCAGTACATCAAAGTAAGTATGAAATCTTGAAATACAGTGCATAATCTCAGTGTTTGATTCTAATAATGGAAATACTTCAAGTGGTCATTCCTGCTGAACAAAGATATGAAGAAAAGCAAAAAGGATGTGTTCAAAGAAATTGTGTGAATGGTTAAAATGCTACAGGAGTGCATCATGATTCCTTACTAGTTTTTGTAAACTTCTATTCCACAAAAGGCATTAGTAAATAGGTCAGCTGCACTTTTTTTTTTCATCATCCTCTGCTTGGATTACAGCACAGAAACAAAACACATAGTTTGAAAAAAATCAAGCCTTAAGGAAAAAACAAACACAAACAAACTAAACAAAAAGACTGCAGAGATTTTCAATGTTTCTTTGACTATCAAAATTGTCTACTCTCATCTCTCTGTGCTAGCTTCCATATAATCACTGCACCAGCTTTGGGGCTCAAGTTCAACAGAATATCATGTTATGTTCTGCTCTAAAGGCATTGAACAGTGCTTTGAGCAAAGTGGAATAAAGGCTGAAAGAGAACTAGTTTATTGAAAAAGAACTAGTTTATAACTATGAGTTTACCAGCAAGCTCTGAACAGACAAGTTCCAGAGAGTTTAGCTCTGACTAGAGCAATAGAAGTTATTCCCTAAAAGTTATCCTGAATAGTCAGTTTGGTGTTTTATGCAAAATATTCTAGTGATAACAGTGCCTGTAGATGTTTTCACTCATTGTAAAGCAATAAAAGACATAATTTTCATTAAAGACATTAAACTTCAGGAAAAGGGCAAACTACTGTCCTGTCTCTTCCCATGGTTCCATACAGTTGGTTTTCCACAGCTTATTTTTCCAAAATATATTGTTGAGGCTGGCAACTGGCCAGGAATTGCTAACACTAAAGGCAAGCTCGTAATAGGCTTTAGCACTAGAAAACTCACTTTAAAATCATGTTGAAACTTTACAAAGCTCAATGTTACGAAAAAAAATTTATAAAGCTAATATATGATTAGGAATGCTTTAGGAGGCATATTTAGGAATTGTAAAGTAATAAAGTACATGACCATCTTGGTGGATAGAAATTAACATGACTTGGGTAATTAGAGAATACAAGCTTTATAAGCTTTCTAATTCTCTTATAACTGCATCCACGAAATCGTCACAGGGAGTTTTGAAGTGTAAAACAGAAACTAACTTTGGGCTAGTCTTATAAAAGTCACCTGCAGTTACATGGAGGCATATAATATTTTAGGAACAAACTGAACTGTTAAGGATGCAATATTAGTTACTAATGAAAGCAAAGGAATAACTAAGAGAATTAAGTGTATTGGAGAAAACAGATTTGTTTTAAATTGAACTGTTTTAAGAATGAATAGATCTGCAGAGCCATACTGCCACCACCTTTACAGACATTAATGTAACATCTTTTAACTGAATATTTGGCAATGCCTCAGGAAAATTCCATCACAATCTACTGTAGCTAAGCCAGATGTGTTCAAACTCCCTAGTCTAAATGCTCCCCTCACTCAACTTCTTGAGGGCTGATATTACAGGGAAAATAAACCTGCATCTACACTGCTCCAGAAAAAGAGAGTTTGTAAGGTCATTTCTTTGTAGAGTCTAGAAAGGAAAAAAATGGTGGCCCTTCCCTCATTCATCCTCTTCATGATCAGCCCCCTTAACCAGTCTCCAAAAAGAAGATACCCTTGCAAACCAATGGTTGAATCTCTCACTGAGGTAGTTATTGTGTGTGCCTGCTGCCTCCAATCACTGTAAGGACATAGTGCCATGTAGACATTCATCACCACACATCTACTCAAAGAAGTTGACTCAACATTTAAACAAAGTCAAGAATAAAGAAAAAGTAAAGATTTTCTGAAGCTGTTTTAGTCCTGTTTTTTCATTTCCTGCTTTACTTTTCATAAAACTCTAGAAAAGCCCTATTCAAGTCCCCCAGTTAGAAATACTCCTCCATGAAAGTGTGTCTCAAGAACACGGAGCTGGAAACCTGATCTATCATCTCCTTTTCCACTGCTGCCCAGAAAGTCAGTCAGGAATTTCCAGTCACCAGGAGCTACTGTACATCTCCTAAAGGATTCTTACCACTTTAATTCTAACACAGATGAGAAAAGCAAAAGAAAAAAAAAAAAACTGTTGCCAATTGTGGACTTTCAGATCTATTTCCTTTTTTTTTCTAGTTCCAATAGTAGCTTAAGAGCAGGAAAGGCACTCTTTTATCAGTAGCTCCTCTGAGTTCAGTTGGATTGAGTCAGACCCTATAATATTATCCCCTAGTTACTAAGACCCAGAAGCAATTGAGACAAGGAAGATTCAACGAATACTCAGTATCATCATAATTCTCATCAGTGAAGTCTTGTGGTTTCAAGAGAAGTGAGAAAAACAGCTGTGGAGGTCACACTTCCTCTCCTCTAGCTTTAGTGATGAGACTTATAAATTGCAATAAATTAAATTCAACATGCATGTAGTCCATACTAATTCATCACAATCAAATTGATTTTCTTCAGAATGCAGTACCTATTTAAGAGAACAACATTTAGTGTCCCTGGCCACTCAAGTCCTCAGACTACCACTTGGATACTACTAAGCAGGTAGTACTAAACTACAGTCCCTTCTAGTCCTAAAACTTAAGACAGTGTTCAAATATATTGAGTTAAATTAATAAAATCAAAACTCTCTGAAGGGCTTTACATCCTTTAAGTAGTCTGAGTTTGTAGAATAGAAGATTAAAAAATAAACAAAAGAAGTTGTTCCAGTTGTTCAAGTTTACCTCTTTCTGGAGGTAAAAAGAAAAAAAAAAAAAAAAAAAGAAAACTATTTGCTTGGACCATTTGCTGTTGGTTTGTTGACATACGAGCTCAGTATGAATCCTATCATCATTTTACCTGCCTACCTGAGTGTCTGTCTTATACCCTTATGGCACTTTCAGGATTAGGTTTTACTTAAGTCCAAGGCTTTAGCTCTGCATTAAACAATCAAACAACATGTTTCACCGGTTAAGATGGGGTGGGGAAGGAAAGTAATTAATGTCCTAATCAGCATTTTGGGTTGCTAGAGGCTTCATATCTACTTAGATCATATCTGCAGACTGGAGATGCACACAGATGTGCTCAAAGTGTTTGTGTACTTTGGTAGCATAGTTCCCTGAATAATGCAGCATTTGCTTGGTGACAAAGACACTTCATTGGTACGGAACAGACCAAAAGAAAAAAAAAACAACCCTATCTTTCATTTGTGCAAAACACTTGAGCAACTGCAGCACTGTTACATAATCTACTTGCACAAACGTAAGAATGGTCAGATACACATTGCCTGGAACAATTGTCCTGAAATTATATTATGGTGCAGGGACCATACATTCTATGATAAGGAAGTGCCTGGCAACTGCTATGCAAACTCGGCAAAGTTGTAGGCACATTTGGGGAAAAAAAACCCCAACCAACGAAACAAACAAACAAACAAAAAGCAAAGAAGCCACCAAACAATTAAAGTAAACAAACAGAAGAAAAAAATCAGCAGTTTTTTGACTGCTGAATTCAGATTTAACAACCTACAGCAGAGTTAAACAGCACTGTAGAATGTCCTTGTACACAGTTTCAAAATATTTTGAGATGTTCTGAGTTCCTCTATGACACTTAGCATCTTCTAGCAAAATCTGCCTGGCTAAGCATGAAAAGTGAGGAGAGAGTCATAACAGTGAACAAATATTTCCAGCATATATTCTAGAAGTGATACCACTCATTATTTTAAAATGCACGATGATTGCACAGATGCCTTTTTGAATCCTGCAAAAGTATCACACCATATAAAAATTATCTGTAGTGTTTGCAACAACTGTGTTTTTATGTCTGACTGAGTGTTCAGTAACTACATAACTAACTATGCAAGTGTTATAATTTTAATTTCCATTCAGTCCCTTTATAAACTTCTTTTGAAGTTTGGCTGAAGTTTGTGCTTTGCTTTGTCAGGAAAAGTATCTCTACTTCAGCATTTTAACTATAATTAATGATGACACTCACCTTGATTGTTGCCAAGTTTATATTTCCTAAGAGATGGAACAAAACACACAATGTGTGAATTATTTATTCCTCCATATGGAGGCTTATTGTTAATACTTTCTCAGTAATTCGTAAGCATTGGATCTTAATGAGGAAATGTAGATCACTGGTGTGTTTATTTCAAAATGTAAACAGAAGCATTTATCCAAAGAGATGAAAACGCTACTGTACTTCAAAAATGAACAATAAGGAAACCTTTCTTCCTGTCGAAATTGCTGTGACAGCTTTCAGAATGCATCTATACATGAACCGAGATACTGTTCTCTGCCATACAGTCTTCATCTGGACAATGACGTACTGCCAATATTTAACAAGGACCTTCCGTAAGTTAAAAAAAAAAAAAGAAAAAGAAGTCTCTGTTGTCTTGCAGTATCCCTCCAATGTGAAGCAATATATGATCTATGGCAGACTGAAGGAATGATAGGATATATCCCTTTACTTTCTAATTTAAACAGATGTCATTTTATGAGGGGAGGGACAGCAGCATTTGATAAAGAAGCTTTAATTTATATATTGGGTGGAACTGGTGCCATATTTTGAAAGTAGTACCTCAAGTGGGGTTAGCAGCAGCTCAAATGTGCTTTGGATCTTCTGCAATTTGTACAAACAGTGCTCTGGGCCCACTGTAAATATTGTGCATAATGTTCTGCTGGTTATCAATTCAAAACATTGCCAACACTTGGTTTGTTTCTTAGAACAAAACATTTTCTCTGTATTGCTCTTCAAAAGTATGAAGGTACTAGTCAGTTCACATGGAAGTAGAGAAAATGAACTTAATTAGAAAAAGGGAAAGATTCTACTTTCTGTCCTTCATTGCTACACATAGATATCTAGACATACTATTTATATAATATGTAATATTTCTGTTATACATATGTATATTCTATCTCTAATATACATAAAATGCATTGTTAAACTTCCCTCAAAATCTTGTTTGCCCACAGTTTTCTCTGACTAAAAGGAAATAATAATTTTTACCTACATTTTTAATTAGGATTTCATTTCACTCTCCCCATGGCAGAGGGCTAGGACTAGATGATCTTTGAAGGCCCCTTCCAACCCAAATAATTCCATAAGTCTATGATTTTTATTGCTCTTAGATACTCGGGACACAGAATAAAAGAGCACATGTGTCAAAAGCCAACATGGCACATGAAAAGAACTGCAAAGTCTACCTGAAGTTTCTGCAGAGGGAGAAAGCTTTTGGAGAAGAACTGTCATTCTCACCATTCATATGTGTGAAAATTACAGGCAAACACTTTGCACAACATAGACTTGTTATATTGTCTGATTTCTTGCCAGTGATGTTTCTGCAGATCATCTGATCTTTTAAAATACACTAAATGATAGCAGAAAAAGTTTGAGAAAAAATGCATGCAGCAATTCTTCCCAGATGATAGGAAAAATCAAAGCCTTATTCTTTTTCCTGTACTTTTTTTTTGTGCCAGCCTCTGAATTTGCAGGGTATCAAAGTCTCAGACTAGAACTCAGATGTTGAGAAGCAAGGTACTGCATGAGTTTTGCATATATTTGCTGCCATCAGGCGAGGCAAATGAGACGATTTTCACACTGTTTCTCCTTTCCAAGTCGTATTTTTCCCTCAGTCATTGGAAAGATGTCAAAATCATACAACCTAACCTAACTTTCCAACTCACTCCCATTGGGTACAATTTAATGAAGATGGATTGCACATTGTCTCACTCAAGTGATTTCAGCCACTATGTCACAGTCATCCATTCAATATTTTAGTTTACATAGGAAGGATTATCATATCCTATAGCAGCAGCTGGTAAGAAGCTCTGAGGAGTGATATTTCAGTTCTTTCTTGTTCCCCTTTTTCTCAAACAACATGCATAAACAAGAAAGATGCAAAGCTTTCTGCAGATTTCAAAATATTTTTTGGCTCTCCAACTTCAATTAATTTGTTTTGTACTGACTGTCTGTGATAAAATACAGGAACGGAGATCAGTAACTATGCCAGCCTGAGTGAAATTGTTATATTTCAACCATAGTAAGATTCTCATTGCATGCTATGTAAGTATGTCCCAGAGCTCTGTCTTAAAATTGACTTAGTCTCATGGTTTTAGATTTCCATTTTCACTTTTATATCTACATATATAAAAATATATTATTAATTTAGTTATCATGGACTGATGATCAATTATTCTTTGTAAGACCTTTTACAATTCAAGAATATGTACAAAAATGTTTAGATAAAAGTTGGAGCATTGAGAAGACAGAATATTGGCTTCATGTTGAATTTCAGAAAAACTATTGCTCACTAAGAAAATAATTTCCAAGTAATTATGGAATCAACCAAATTTGGAAATGCATTCTAGTCAGCATAGCAAATGTATTAGTTTAACTCTGAAACTCTTACATTAAAAACTACCAAAGTGTATTTCTTGTAAAACCAACCTCACTGTGCATTATATTTCATAATCAGAATCATAGAATCATAGAATCATAGAATGGCTAGGGTTGGAAGGGACCTTCAAAGGTCATCTAGTCCAACCCCCCTGCAAGAAGCAGGGGGGTAAAAAGTGGGTCAGGTAAAAAGTAGTGTAAGAGTTTTCTTGTTCAAAGTTCACTCATTTTGATATATTTACAAAAGGAACAGAGCTTAGCCTTTATTTTTTTTTTCTAGTATCTTTTAACTACTTATTTCTGTCAAATGTCAAACTATTTTGGCTGTTCTGTACTGCATATAGTTAAAACATGATCGCCCTGCTAAAACCCTCCCTTCAACATGGGACAAGCCAGAAGAGAGAAAGCAGAAATCATCAGGATATCTTGTAAGGTGTTGCTGCTGCAATTGGCCATAGTTAAGACAAACATATGGTGAAAAACGTCAGTGCTTTTATGTCAAAATTCAGAATTAGACTTTAGATTTCAATTTTACAATCCATAATCTAACACATCCTCTTTTTTTTTCTCTCTTTGCCTTCTCCTATGTTGCTTTCATGCTTTGATTCTCCTCTAAAGCTCTTTCTTTTTATCCTAACTATGGAGCTCGTCTCATAAAATGATAAATAGAAGTTTATATGATTATTAATACTATAAGGGAGCTGACAAAACAAGCTTGAATGGCACCTTCCATTGATGATTTTCTACAAATGAAAGCTATGTATAGCACTTCGGAAATCTCAGATTGCAAACAAAGCTAGTAAAGGCTTAAGGACATCTGCTTGGGTTCCTGACAGCGAAAACATTTGGTTAGGATTTTAGTTCAGATCATGTCTGCACTTTTTATGTGAGTCCTCATTTATTGCATCTTGGTTTACTTGGCACAGAGACCTTGTACAGTATAAACTGGATTCCATGCAGATGAAATTATACTAGAGGAATATCTAGTGCTCCACTCATTAATGGACATTCAGACCAAAAGACAAGTCTGAATCAGCCTGTGAAATGCAGTCTGGATTTTATCTTTAAAATTTTCCAGACTATTCTAACCTTGGCTACTCAAAACAGTCCTTTAAATTTTAACATCATATTTTACTAGCTCTTTTAATTTAAATCCTTGGCATTTTTTTTTTTTTAAACTGAAGAAGCTTTAATGTTACGAAGTAAGAGAGAAAGTATTAAGTGAGAGAAATGGTAAATTAAGCAGGGTACATCTGCCCTACAAATCTAGTGTAGAACTGCTCTATCTAATTTTAGAAAATCACTGATACAATTCTAAGGGGAAAAAAACCCAACTAAATAAGTTCATTTTCTTGACATTTTTTTATTTTACACTTTTCTAGAACCTTATAACTTGTCTAATTTTAAAAGTCTTGAGAAGGGAGGCTACCCCTACTTTCTATAGTAGATGTTCTAATGTCTTTCTCGCTTTTCGTTTTCTCTTTTCTTATTTTTATTCTGTGCCTTTTGTAACCTTTTTGCACCTCGAATAATTCTTCTCAACACAAAATGAAGATCCTTTTTTTGATATTTGTAGATAGTTCTCGCCTTTTTCTTGCTCTTAATACGCTGTCATAAATCAAACTGTAATCTATAAGTTTATGCTAGGCAAACTCACAGCGTTGAATGCAGAATTGCCTATGTGATCTCATCCACTGCACTGAGCATTACAGAGCAGTGATTTATTGGAATAGGGAAGCCAAGTAAATTCCTTGTCTAGACTAATGTAATTGTTCCCTTGTTCTAAAGGTTCAATGATTTCACGGTTAGTCATTCCATCTCTGTTCCCTACAAATGCATGCAGATACCCACAAAACCGGCAGCCTTACACAACATACTTTTAACTTAATGGAAAGATTTTCTTGACTAGGTATGGCCAAACCTTTAATCTCCGATTCAGTCAGGAATTCCTCTCTACAGACCTAGAAGAATGAATGCATAAAAATGAGAGAAACTAACTGTAATCCACAGAGAAAGCAAAATTTATGCAAGCCTTGCATTAACACAATTTCAGTAACTCAGTATAGCTAAAGACAAAACATACAATACTGAAAACAGGCTGACAGGTAGCTTTGGTGTTCCTGTCTCCAAAGGTTAAGAGATAAATGCTATGCACACTGAGACCAAACCACCTAAAATAAAGCACTGTGTGCATTACACATCCCATTTTGTCTGTGCAGCTATACAACTTGTACCTCCACACAAAGCAAGTATTGGTGAATCTTATGATGTAAAATCTATTAAATAAATCTAATGATTAACAAGAAAACACATCATTTTCTGAAAACATTATCCCAATAGATACACGCACCCCAGTCCTCAACTTCCTACCAACACAAGTAATACAGGTTAGTAAGAGAGTATCTGCTTATACATCACCTAGCCTCAGAAATTATTTTGTCTGTGGCTTATCTAGAAGTGCGTCTTGCAATCTATGTTGACTTTCATACTAACATAAATTTTATATTAGAGACATTGAGTATTTATTCTACATAAATATTTTTCAGTTGTGACAATAAAAAATGCAAAACTAATGAATTGTTTCAGATAATTAAAATACACATATAACAACATCCGTTATTTAAATTTTCCATTCCATCTAATGTTCTGCTTGTGCATTAGACAATGTTACACAGTGGGAGACTGTAACTGCTTAGCTTTATGAATTTCAAGTATTCCCATCATTAACAGTATGGCTGTTTATATGTGTAAAGTTAGTAATGTCTGCTAGACAAAGATTCAGGGAAACAAGAGAGTAAATCAGGAGTGACTTGAAAATAATTTCTTGCCAATTTCACTTTTCTCTTTGTAAATCCATATCTGTTAGACAGGTGGAAGTGTCCTAGTTGTACATGGAGGGAAACCAGAACTTAGACTTACATAGTCAAATTCTGCTGCACACTGGTCTGCTCTGAGTCAGTCACTTCCTGAAGTAAATTCATAATGTACACTCTTAGCTGAATACTGTTCCAATTTAATCAGATTATTATATTTTTGAACTTTATTGCTTTAATAAAATAAATGTACTTTTGAAAGACACATCAACTATAGTCTAGAATCTGTTTAACTTCAGCTTACAGACTCCAAATGGGTATGTTTTGACTGTAGCAGTTTGGGTTGACTAATGATGCAGACTCTCTCCCATAACTACATATTGAAGTTTGGGAATCAATGAAAGTGACAAGGAGGGAATTCTTCAGTTACCTAGCAATACATTAACCTTACTACACCAAATGCTAAGTAACCTGAATGCATCACAGATTCTTAGTAGTAAACAAGCTAAATAAGAAGGCAACATCCAGCATCCTTTCAATCTCATAGAGGATTCAAATTGATTAATAGGAAAACACATAGCAAACCAACTGCCAATATCTTCAAAGCTGGACAAGGTTTAGCATTCGTACTGTGACTTCTGTAGAGTAGTGCTCCCAGCACAACAGATACAGTATATTACAATAAATTCAGTTGAAAAGAAAAGGTGAATTTTAGAATGTGTTTTATTTTCCTCTCTTTTATGCTTCAGCCTACCAGAAAATTGAAATCTCTATCTCTGGCAGCACTGTGGCAGACTTCCAGCTTTATCTTAATGAAGAAGGAATTATTTTTGACAGTGTTCTTGTTTCCAAATATCCCAAAATCCTCTAATTCATTTACCTGAGGTAGAGAGGAAAAGTAAGGATGGAAGGAAGAACAGTGAAGCATACAAATATCACTCAAAAAGGATATAGAAAAGTGTTCTATGGAAAAGAAGACCTGAGTATTCTATGGTAGAAAAGCACTTCAATCACGTTTCCTTAAAAGTAATGCTTGAAAATTCACCATTATATTCTTAAATAACACTATCAAAGGAATAATAAATGAATGTAATCAATTTTGAAAATCAAATGAGAATGAGAGGTAGCCGGAGTTATAAATTTTTTCAAAGAAGATATAAGAATAAGTTTTTACGAACTGATATTACATCCTGTCATAAGGCCATAACCCCCCTCCCCCCCCCCAAAAAAAAGTCCAAACCAATACCTACTTTAAGGAAAAAACTCACACTGAAATTTAGAAATACTGATTTAGACAATTTCCTTAAATTGACATGTGGGCTGTTGGTTTCAAGGAGGATGTTACATAATCTTTCTATTAATTTACCTAAAATTTCTACAGTGCCATGATGCCTGTGGTAAATTATGGAAAAAAATTATGGTGACATCTGTGTTCAAAGAACATTGCAACTCTGATGGAAGCAAAGAAAACACAGATGCCTGAAGATCGAGAGAGAAGGACAACAATGACATCACTTTATCCTTTAGGTCTAAGGGCTCAATATTCTACAAGTTACATATTTATACGTTAACTGTATATAGGTATACTTAACTCCAGAATAAGACTAATATTGAATTGTCATTTCAGTTAAGAATATGCTTATTTTGTAAACCTATAATTAGCAAGACCTCTTAATAAAATGCTGCGAAAAAACAATAATGCTAAAATCTTGGCATGGAAGGTTAGCCTTGGCCAACAGACAAACTCCCACCCAGCTGCTTGGTCGCTCCCCTCACCCTCTCCAGTGTAACAGGGAAAAAGTAAGAAAAGGAATGAACATGGTATTGGGTCAAGATAAAGACAGGGAGATTGTTTACCAATTACCATTATGGGTAAAACAGATTGGAGGAAAATTCACTTAATTTATTGCCAATTACAATAACTATGTTCTAGTACTGGGAAACAAAAAAGACAAACATTTAAAGCAACATGGTTCCTTTTCCCCTTCCCCAGTCTCTATTTCATTCCTTCACTCCCAACTCCTCTAACTCCTTTCCCTGGGTGGTGCCTGGGGTCATGAGGGAGTTATGGCCAGTAGGCAGGGGTTTCTCTCTGCTCATCCTTCCTTCTCATACTTTTCCCCTGCTCCAGTGTGGGCTCTCTGTGGGCCACAGTTCCTTTAGGAATATCCATCTCCGCCAGTGTGGGATTCTCCACAGGCTACAGTGTGGTTATCTGCTCTGGCATGGTCCCTTTCACTGGCTGCAGGGAAATGCCGACTCCCCCCTTGTCTCTTCTAAGGGCTGCAGGGGAATATCTTCTCTGCCATGGAAAAACTTCTACTCCTCTGACTTTTATGTTCCCTCTGCTGTTTCTCACTCTTCTTGTTCCTTTTGCCTCTGCCCATGTCGTGTTTCCTGCCCTTTCTTACATACATATATTTTCCCAGAGGTGTCCCGCACATGGGCTCAGCTCTATCCTGTGTTGGGTCTATTGCAGAGATGACTGGAACTGGCTGTGTCTAGCATGGGGCAACTCCTGCCATCTTCCCACAAAGGCCACCTCTGCAGCCCTCCTGTTGCCACACCTTGTCACTTACACCACTTGGTAAAAGGCTCAAAAATATTTTTAACACAGTTCTTAATACAGCTCTTTTTAAATCTCAGAATTTGTAGATTTTATCACACAAGAACATAACTTGCTCATCCACAGTTGCATAAGACTACATGTATTTTTAAAATTCCAGAAGAAATAGAAGCTTATGGAAATTATATCTGGACTTTGAGCCTCTCTTATTTTCTGTACTGTTTTTGACTACATGCAGAGTTGGTAAAGATGTAACATATTCAGTGAGCGCTAAGCTTTAACTTTGATGATGATTACTTCAATGTCAAAGAAACAGTGGCAGATGTCCAAAACTCTTTCACAGGGTTTTCTGAGTTTTCAGTGGGTGAGACTGTTTACTTGGAAAAGAGAAGCTGGATTATGACCAGATTGTTCAGAAGATGTTTATACAGGTCATTTTCAAATGATTTTTTCACCAGAAACATTCCTGTTTACCTATGATACAGTTTAAATTTCCTTTCCTTAGAAAAAAAGGGAATGAATAACAACAGTTCTTCTCTTCTCCAAGGTGATTTTTTGGTCTTGTTACTGTCCAAGTTTACCTTAAACAGAAGATACTAATTAAAATAAACAGTTTAACTACAAGTAATTTCTAGTATAATTCTTCACAGTTTTGCCACCAGCTTTGTTTCCTGATTTCCAATTTTATGTGGAAAGCTCTAAGTTACAGAGAGGATGATATGGGAAGAGGGAGGTTTGGTGAAACTAAATTTTATCTTTTTATCCACATACTTTGGAATTCTCCATTATTCCTCTGTTCTGTTCTGATGAATTACGAGTTCCCTATGGGGCATTTTATAATCGTGATACTGTATAAGTTGAATATTTTTTGTAACACATCAAACAACTAGTAAATGGTAATTAAGCACCAAGAACCTAATTTATTTCTTCTAATGCCAAATAAAAAAAAAATCCCTGTGATTTCAGTAAAAGTAGAAAACCCAAAACTGCTAATCAGGCTCAACTAATCACTTAATGACATTTCATACAATAGCTTCTAGATTGAGAGTCATTCATAAAATCTGATACCACATGTTCCTATTTCAGATTTATTCCCTTTTCTTAAATTATTAGCAGAACAATCCCTTCTATTGAAGTTTTGTGAATTCCACTTTAACGTTCACTGAACCAAACAGAAAGGTGTCCGCTCCTGATGCACTCAACTTCTTTGATAAGCCCATGACATATGACCACTCACAGACTAATTTTCAGTTATGTTTGATATGGTTTAAGAGAAACAAAAACTGGTTTAAAATTAAAAATCAAGGATATTTGCATCATTCACCATTCTCCTATTAAAATAGATTTTTACTCATAACTTCAAAATGTATAGAATAAAATATACAAACTTAAATCCTCCCAAGAAAATCCACACAAAATTATCTACAAAACTATCAACAAATCTACAAACAGGAAATTAAAAAGACAGAATAGTACATAGTTTGTCTCCTATAAGCTTAGCAAGAATCCAGCAGGATAGCTCAAGTTATTTGTAGGCAGTTGCAATTTCATAAGATTAGAAATTATGAATTTTTAATTTTCAAAATAATCTTTTTGTGTCTATTTTATTCTCTTAAAGTGTCTACTTTTGATTAAAGTAAGACAATAGAAACATTACTATAGTGAAAGTACAAGTTTTGAATTTGCCCATAATGCAGAAGTTAGAGCCATAGAGACGTTATTAACATAAATTGCAATTATGAAACTGATTGTCATCATTTACTACTCTTTTCAAATTATTTGACAGATTGTCACAGAAAAATAATTCATGTAAATTTATTAATGTTTATGCAAATTGTTTTACTTTAAGACTGAAATAAGACTGGCTCCAATATCCTTCAACATTCACAGTGAAAAGCAAAGGATATGCATTTCACTTAAAGTTATTTGAATTAATCATGGTAAAAACAAAATAATCTTATTTCTAAAATTGCTTTGATTGGAAGATGTTCCTGAGTCATACAAACTGAGCAATTAATCTAGCAAAGTATTATGTAGACTGTGAGAGAGTTCACTTTGGATGTGATCATGGACACATTTTGACTTAAGATCAGGAACTGTTCAGAATGCATAAAAATGAAGTAGTTAATGAGGGGAAATTGGAGAAGGATGTTATGCTGTACTTCTTAACTGCATTTTTTTTTTAAGCTCTCTGATTGCTTATAAATTTTGATTTTAAAAGTGCTTTATATAATCATGTAAATACTCAGCAGGCTTTACCCAAGCCAAGTTACTTCTACAGCTGCTTTGCAGATTCAGACAGGAAGACACATCAGACTGCATTTGAGCTTTGACCATCAGCTTCTTTGCAAATTGAAAGTTTGCTCATTAACAACTTTTTTTCTCTGAAATCATGAAAAAAAAAAAAGTAAAAACCTGTTGATTTATAAACTTTCTAATTGCAAACACAGAGAAAAAAGGACAAATATATCCAATGGACCAATGAGTAATATCTACAGATGTTTCTACCAGCACAAGCTCATTAACTTAACTCTATTCCACTATTAAACAGAAACATGCTTGCTCTATTATAGGTTTAGCTACTTATTAATTTCAAAGAGACCATTATTCTTTCAATATCCAAAACAATAAAAAGATGAGTGGCCCCAGCAAAAAAAAAAGAACGACATGTTGCCTGTTCACACTGGTGAGGAATGAGAAGCAGTGAAAATATTCAAAGATATGTGCCTTTTCTGTATCCTTTCATCAAGATAATCCACAAAGTAAAGAGAATTTATGCATGTCTCCATAGAACAGCTGAAGTTTCTTTATTCTTTGTCCCTTTACATCCTCATCAAGAAAAGGTCATGTTACTCCACCTTTTGCCATCCCTGTGGCCAAAGAAACAGTCCAGGTGTTCATTTGGAGGTAGTCAGGTTAACTTTTTAACCATTTAAAGATGTCCTAGTTAGCTTTATGTTTCCTCTTTACCACTTCCCAAGAATTATCTCTTACTGGCAAATGCCACAATAGAGACATATGACAGTTCAGGGTACACAACTCTGGTGAAAACTAGCAAATTTGTAATGAAATATTTAATAATTCAAAAGTACACAACTCTCCCCCTCTGTAAAGACAATAACAGATAATCAAGGGTTTTTTTTTCTTGTTATGTGAAACGTGCAACAAAAAAAAAACAAAACTGAAGTAAACATTATCAGCTTATAACTTTGTAAGCTTCAAATACAAAAAATAATAATCTGTGGAAGAACTGTCTTTGTCTTTTGTATTATATTTAATCTCAAACTTTTGCTTGTACTTATTACAGGAAAAGAACATTATCTGAAGAGTAAAGTCAAGTTTTATTTTGGTCTGTCTGACACCACTTACTATTCTTTATGGTATTCTTAGAAGTCTCAGTTATATTCTGAATTCTAATTTCTACATATCATAAGGCTGAACATCAAAAGAAGTAAACCTGAGGGCCCTAGAGTATGGTAGAGGCCCAGAATTTCTTCAAGTTGAAGATACTAAAATCACAAGCAATCTGCACAGAGGAAATGATAGGAAAAAGGGGATAAAAAGTATTCTGAAGAAGGGCCTAACTGAATCAATAGTTCTCTCAGGAAGGATTTACATGTGGACAGAAAAAAAACAACCAACCAATTGAAATGAAAAATATGCTTTAGGAATCAAGAAAGAGACAGGTAAAAGGAAAGGATGTTAAAACAAATAACTTAAAATTCTTCAAGTATACAGGAGAAAAAAAAAATAATTTAAAAAAAAGTAAGATTACTATGAAGAAGATTCTGGGTAGAGATTAAAGATAAAATTATTGTGGCTCCAAAACCAAATTAATATATAAAGATTTTCACAATGAAGCCATTGTTGAGCTAGGGACAAAGAGAAGATGACCTTAAGGACAGTAGGAAAACAGAATCCGTCACAACGAAACTGAAAGGAAAACTCCAACAGCTTAATGACCCCTGAATTGGTTGGGCTAAATGATCTCCTCCCACAAGATTTTCCATATCTGACACACAAAATCATTATAGAATCATAGAATCATTTATGTTGGAAAAGACCCTTTAGATCATAGACCCCAACCATAAACTTAACACTGCATGCATTCATACAAATATTTTTAAGAGAAGAGTGTCTTGGTTTTGTTTTTAATATCTAGTGAATCGTAACTGTAACACATATTAGAAACAGTTTTTTAAAAACCCCAAACAAATCATAAATCAGAATATAATTACTTGATCCAAATGTTCAGAACTGTTGATAAAAGCTCCATAATGTTCAAGGCATTTTAACAAAATTTTATGTCAAGAGCTACTATGGATATGGAAGTTAAACAAATGGAGTTAGACATTAAAGGTCTTAGTAAAGATAACCTGGCAACTAAACTTCGTAAATAAGAGAAATACAAAAAAAAAATCTTATCTAGTTGGACTTCAGTGTATAAATGGTACTGTGACATGGAAAGCTAATAAAGTTGGAAAAGTCAGAAAGTATAAACAAAGAATGAGAAACTACTGAAGAACTGATAACAACCACTAACCTTCAGACAAAATACTGAGATTGAGTGAGATTTTTGGTAAAGTTACCATTTTAAATAATGCAACTGATCAAGTATATGATTTTCTATAGCCTTTTTTAATAAAAAGATCGGTCAGCACTACCTGTTTTAGAAGACTGTCATATCACACACTAAAAACCAGGTTACCTCAATAATCAGAGTAATAACAATAATAATGGTATGAAACTAAAGAAAAAAAAAATAGAGAGGTTCACATGGATGATCAGAGGAAATGGCAGTCATATCTTGCAAGAAAAGACTAAACGAAAAATTTTGGCCCAGAAAAAGTAACTCTGACAAGGTATATAACAACTATCCACAAATATTTGATGGTGGAGAATATAAACACCAGACAGTGCTGGAGTGCCAGCAAATTTAGGACGATGACCAAGAAAGATTTTTTTTCTGACTGAAATTTCAGACAGAGAAGCAAGAGCAAAAGACACAACTACTCTGAACTGGAACTGAAATCCTGCCTTGAAACTAAGACTTAACTTTTTTATTTACCTAAGCTCCTACAGCTGGGGAAATGGGAAAGATGGGAAAGTATACTTTAGTTCTTAATCCATTTTCCTAGATTAGTATTCTGCCTTTCCTTTGATCTATACTCTCTAGAAAAGCTAGATCTTTTTGGTGGTGGCACCTTTTCTGCTTGATCAGCTCCAGAAGACATACCAGACTGCCAGAAATTTTGAAGTGCCCAGCTAAGTTGCACATCCTCCTGATTGTGCCAGTCTGGGTTTTTGCCCCCCCTCTGTTCATTCTTCTCTAGACTTAATCTGTTCTTTTCTACTAGTTTGTCAAGCTTAATTGCTGGCTTTTGTCACAGACAGGCTTCTGACCTACCTTTTTCCCTCTGTTGTTGTGCTCATAGATCAGACCAAGAAGTGTAGCCGCAATTCTCGCAGAGCTGCAGTGAAACAGCTCCCCCAGATGGTATTCTTTAACATGGAGAACCCAAAGGAAATGCAGTTTAAATTCGTTAAGATTCCTAAATCTTTTGGAAAAAAAAATTACTTTCATAAGAGCTATGAACAGTTATTACCAAGTTTTTACTGAAAACCTTACTGAAAACCCCGTTGATCAGCTATTGTAGTCTTTCGTATGCTCAAAGGTCTACAGTTCATACTTTGGTGCTGTGTGACATTTATCACAACTGGGATTCAGAACTCTAAAGATGTTTGGATACTTTTTGGACCTTGAAAGTTATGTAGATTACCTCCCGGATGAATAAACATTTGTGGCAGAGAAAGTGTCATTCTTTCATTGTTAAAGCAGGAAACAAACAGATACTAGAGGAAATACCAGGTGGTACACAGGAGGCTCACCGTACAGAAGGAAGTCTGTAGTACCTCAGAGACTGTGGTCTTCCAATAGTGTGGACAAGACAGCAAAATGAGAGAGCATCTCGACCTGTTCATGGAATATGCTGGTTCAACGACAATTTTGTCAGCAACATGAAAGATGTTTGCTTTTATTTCTTAAATAAAGATACTTCATTTTGCCCTTCAGACTCATCAGTAAGTTCCCACTTCTAATGCTGATTTGTTAAAGGACTATTTAGTTGAAAACAAACTGACACAAAATTTCTGGAGAAAATTAAAAACAAAAAAAACAACAAAAAAAGAAAATCACATGTAGTTCCCATGGTAGTTGCCATGGATTTTCAGCTCAAAACACTGCAAGTTGGGCTCCCAAAACTCTTTGATGTGGAGTAAAAGTGTAGATTGATCAATACCTATATTTATTCATCCTTGTATGTTTTTGATTTGCCATCTGTTCTTTGAGCCTGTACACATCACATTTTCCAGATTTTCTCCACAAAAAAAAATGATATTTATTTTTATTTTTTTTAATAACAACATTAGTCTTCTAGGCAAAGACTCCAGAGGCTGACACTTAAAGAAGACTACCTAATGACCTAAGACTCATGATAAAATTCTGGCATCGCTATGGCTTGGGTCTTTCATTTTCCCAGTATTGGAACACTTAACAGTAACTTACTGCAAAAGTAGGTAAAATAATTCTTTAAAAGATAAGTCATCAAGATACAGGCTAGGCTTATTAATTTAGTCCTAAAAGGAATTTCTGATTTGTTTACAAAATTAAAAAAAAAATCAAACCTGTGTGACTTTTTTTATTATTATTAGTCAATCACTAAGTGCCAATTGGTACTTTAACAGTTAAAAAAAACCAACAAAAAAACCTGGACAAACAACTAGAAATCTCACTTGCTTTGATGGTTCATATTCCCAAAACTTGCCAACAGTTTAATTTCATTTTAATGTCAAAAGAGGCCTTATTCAAAATTACCTGTTTGACGATATCTTCACCTGTAGCAAGTAGGTAATTAATGGAAAATAATAAAGCAAGTTTGAAATACACTGGATGGATACTGAAGGTCCTGCGCTTATGTTAAAATAATAATATTAGAGGAACCTACAATGTTGAATGACCCTGTCAAAAGCACAGTCAGCTTTACCCCTATTTAATATCAGTGGGCTTTGAAATTGTTTCATGCAGACAGTTTGCAGAATCAGGTCATGGATTCATCAGATTTTTGAATGTCACTGGCTACATTAGACATGTTTATTAACACTGTGGTTCACATCCAGCAAATACACCAGCTATATGAATAGCTAAAAATTGTCCTTTCTAAAAGACCCTTGAAATGCAAACACTAAACAGCAAATATCCACCGTGTGTCAATTCTCTCCAAAGCTGGCAGGACTTCACATTTTCAGGAAGGTTATTTTTCCCAGTAGTTCCATCCTGAGCAAATGGTGGTGGCAAACAAACAATGAGCCAATATCATCAGAAGGAAAGGCTGGCAATAATTTTAACTGTTTGTTCCCTAAGGAGTAGAGACCAAATGAGGAAATTAGAGGAAAGTAGAGACCAAAACAACTTAAAATCATATTTATCAGTGTCAGTGCTGAACAAAGGATTGCCTGGTGTTTCATAACAGATATTACTAACTCATTCGTAAGGAACAATATTAAGTGTAGTACAGGCTGCTCAGTTTTAATGCCTTTGTAAATGTGTAATCTGCTTTCTGTGCATCCATCATGGGCATCCAGCAGCCTTTGGTAATACGAGCACAGTGAATTAGTCTTACTATACTGAGAACCTGTGTACACCTTCAAAGGGAAAAATAAAAACTAAAAACAAAAGGATGAAAATATCAAGTATTAAGAAACTAATGAAATTATATTCGCAAAAAAAAAAGCCTACATCTCTAGGAAGAGACTTTCAGTACAATGAAGTTTGACATGAGCTGTTAAGACAAGCAAAGCTATTGCCAATTACGTGTTATCTTTTCAGGTCATTCCAAGACAACACAGTAACAGCAAGGACAGGACTAGATTATGACAAAAATGATAATAATAAAGAAAAAGGACATTTGCCTTAGTACCTAAATATAAACTTGAGTTTTTTGAAAATGAGGTTTTCCTCATAGGCTTTGACCACTTTAAGTCTAACCTTGTGTTTTGAAAATCTGGTCAATATCAGACAAAAAAAAAAAAAAAGCTAAACTAGAAAAATAGATCTATTCCTCTATAATTCTGTAAACTTGCAATCAGTATTCTACATAAACAAGTCATACTTTCTCTGTTCTGCTTCTGAGTTTTTCGTCTGTGTCTAATTAATTCACACATATTTTCTCTTACATTTAAGCATTTTTGTATTACTTCTAAAACACAGTATTTCCCCGATAGTATGCTTTTTCACACCTTACTTAAAAATACATCAGAACCCTGTCACTTAGGAAGGATTCTTTTCCTCCCAGTACCAAAAGACTGTAATGTTCAGTGACCTTATCCACTTAAGGAGTCACCTTTAAAATTGCTTTTTCTCCTCTTGGCTTGCAGAGACCTAGCTCATACCCTCTGGCTTGTGAGTCAGTGTTGTGCAACAACGTGAACTGGTTTTAGGCTATCGGAAGCAGCAACTACAGAGGTAGAGCAAAACAGTCCTGGCTCAAAAGAAGCATTAGCTCTAGGCCAGGATTTTCTGGCCTCGCAGCAGGGACATAGAAGAACTGACAGAAGGCAGGTGCTTATCTGCCAGCAATTCACAGATATCAAACTGGCCAGGCAGCTGGGCTGGGATACTGCCCTACAAGGCGCAGACCTTTCTAGAGCCCAGCCTACATCGGAAAAGCCATGTCAATCAGCTGGGTTGCCTGAGGGCATGGTGAGTTTGACTGAAATCCCTTTAGAAATACTTTTTTTGGGGGACAGAAGTTTGAAAGTGTGTGAGAGAACGAAGCTCTGGAACATCTAATTCACTGAATAGAAAAAAGTCGTAGTTCCTGAAAGGGATAAATTTCATGCTGATAGTTTGAGAGCGGTTTCTAAGGAATCAAAGGAAATTGCTGAAGAAAATCTCAAGGTACCGTTTCCAAGCATGTCAAAACAAGGTTGGCCTGTTTAATCATTTGAATTTTCTTGTCTTGCACATCAGAAATATATGTATTTATGAATAATGTTACTCTTTTGTTTATTGATTCGAATCCACTCTTCCCTTTCCATTTTAATAAGTAGTATCCAAAGTGTTATGGATCATTTATAGAGATCTTTTTATTTTGATTCATTTTTAATTCTTTAAGTAACTAAACTGAATTTATCCACTTTACCAAAGGTTTCCAGAAACTGCTCCCTATAGAAAAGATATCACTGTCAACATATCTCATCATGTCTGTTCCTCCTCCTAGCAAAGAGAGCTAGTCAGGAGCAAAGAACATATATACTCAACATTTAATTAAGGGTCTTCCATAAAACCAGTAAAAGATGCAGTGTCTCAGTTGAGTTTGGTAAATTTGTGAATTTTAGTAATTTTATTTGGTTTGAATTTTTTATTTTTTACATAAACACAATAAAAAGGCACACACCCCAAACCTGCTACCTGTCAGTATAATGTAAGGAGAATAAATTATTACATGATAAGGATTTCATTTGAATCACAGGTTTGATGGTAGATCTCTTCTCATTTGAAAATATGAAAAAGTAAATGAACAATGTAAGAGGTTACCCAAGACATCTCTCATTTCTCTGGAAAGCTAGGTGTTTTGAAGATTTAGTGTGTGCTTTACAGTGTGTGCTTTATATGTGCTTTACAGTTTATTCATCTGGGAGACAATGCATGTCTTTTATTCCTGTAGAAGTCAATGAAGCTAGAAGGGGTGTCTGTGCTTCCCAGCATCAGGACCTTGCTCAGACTATCAGATGTTAACAATTAGTTGAGGTAACACAAAGAGACGAAATAAAGATGAAGCAGTAAACTTAACAGTTATTGCCAGCACCCGTGGCGGTGCTGTTAGTTTTAAAATCAAACAGAAGTAGCAGGGGGCATCTACATGCTCACAGGTGAAAGTCTGTGGTATCTGGTATCTCCTCGGAAACAAAGCATCCATATCCTAAATGAAGATGGAAAGATTAAAAGTAAAGAAATACGCTGTTTCAATACCTTACCACATGGTAGTGTTGCCTTAACCTTCTGCAAAATGTACTTGTTTCAAATGTTGTGAGTTATAGCTGCCTAGATACCACATGTCCAGTCAGAGAGGTTAATTAAAAACTTTTTCTGTCTCTGGAGCCTCAGTTACTTGCTTTTCAGATGAAAGATGAAAATCATACATATTGGCCTATTGCACTGCTAAATCTGGTATAGAAGAACATGACTGGGAAGTTCAGTATTTGTACCAGGGCACTCAAATCTTGCCCAGTTTCTCTCTTCATGGCTTCAGTCTGATACTGTACAGAAAAGTTGTGGAGATCAAATTTAACATTCTAAATTCACTCAACAGTAAGAGTCCATTGTTCACTGCTGGAACCAGTATTGAAGAGTAAAATTTCATAAGGGTATTTTAGGAAGAATGATGACAACGATGTGGGCAAATTCAAAGAAATAGTTACTCATACTCATGACTGCAATGAACTGAAAATCTATAAGTCCTGTGGTCCTAGAAATCTAGTCCACTTGAATGCAGATCCTTAGATATGTGATCATAGATGTAAAGCCTTATTGAAAACTTGACAAAACGGGGCCTGGATCCACATTGAAGCCCACTGTCCAAAATAAGTCTATTATATAAAGTGTTAATTCCTTCACATTACTTTGTAAATTCATCATGCAGGTCTTGGTTGATAATGAACCTTTGCCATCTGCTAAACAAAAACATTGGGCTCTTCTTTAACATAACATTCTATATAGGATCAAATTCCTGATAGGACAAGTGGTAACGGTAGATTTAGATTAGACATAAGGGGGCTCTGAGCGACCTGATCCATTTGGAGGTCTCCCTGCGTCTTGCAGGGGGGTTGGACTAGATGACCTTTAAAAATCCCTTCCAACCCTAACCATTCTATGATTCTATGATTCTATGTTCTAGACAAATCTTTGCTTCATTGAATTCAGTGCTGTTGACCTAAAGAAGGTCAAACTTTTATTCATTATTTTTAACACCCTCTGCTTCTAATCAGGCTTAACAAGAATGCAAATAGAGCAGGGTATTGGGTCTGGTTTAGAAGTTAAATGCTTCAGCCCATTTCAAATTTAGGTAGAACCATACCTATCTTGGAAGAGTAAAAAAGTCTTTATTGCTCAAATTTTCCATTTTTTCAATTCCCCATTAAATTTGTACCAGAAAAAATAGACTTTAATTATACGTTTGGGGGGGAAAAACAAGGGAAAAAAAAAAAAAAAAAGGATAGGAGCAGTTAGAATATTAGTTTCTGAGAAAAACAGAAGAGTTTGTGAAAAACATACATGCAAACATACTACTCCTACTGCAACAACTTGTGCCACAAGAGATTAATCCCTTTGTAAAAACTAAAACCACCAGAATAGATTTACTTTTTGCATATCTTTTTCATGAATGTAGAAGAATGCAATTTGTCCTAACTTATCTATTAATTAGATGTTTTATATTCAGATGTATTCAGCTTGGTTATCTGAATTATGTAAATTATACTCATTCCACAGGATAGAATCTTATAATGTTGTACTATACAGTTAATGCTTCCATCATATATTGCTTCTTGTTTAAAATTAATAAATGCAAAACTACAAAGGGCGAAGCTAAAACTACGCTTCTCTTTAATGGGATACTGAAATAATTTTATAAATTGTTTTAGGCATTTCATAAGTTTTAAAATCAATTTCCAGCTGCTTTTTCTTCAGGATGATCCAGATGAAAAACAACATGTAATCAAATCTGTTAAATCTCTTAGTAACTGAATTACTATTTGGATTTTTCCATAGTCAACAATATTACCAAATATTCACAATCTCTGCCTTCTATATTATCAAGTATTGGACAAGTCAGCAAAATTGTATACAATATGCTATTTCAGGCGAAGCAGGTATATTATTTATTATTCACTCTAACAGCCCCAGGCTGTGGTTTGACATTTCAAAATATTTAGCCGTGGTAGTGACATGGGTCATTTTCGCCCTATGACTAATCTAAAAAATAAATTAATCCATTCAACATAAAAACATTCCATAGTGACTAAGATTTTTAAAAAATAATAGCTTCATCCTCTAGATGAGGATCAAAATAAGAAACCGATGTTGTGGGCTATGCCAGGACACACGGCGTTCTCTAGTCCAGAATGGACAGCAACCACTGTGTATCATAGGTGTGCTGGGCATAACCACACATACACATAAGGAGAGATACATACGGTTCACTTGAGATAAGACAGGTGTATATATACAGAAAGATGTAAGAGGAGAAGAAAAGAGTGAGGCAATACTGATCATTTTCATGAGCAGCGATTGTACTCTGGCTAGTGTTGCACTGATATGAATTCTTACAAAGTTTTTGGTTTTTTCATCATGACAAAGGAAGTGGGATTTGTGGAGTAAAAACGCCAATGTCTTATGGATGTTTGAGGTGCAAATAGCAGGTTAGTGCTGCAGTTTCCAGTGACAAAGTAGAGGGCTGCGTAATGGGAAAACAGATCATCACAGGGATGTAAGTTAAGTTCATGTTTGTGAGCAACATGCCCCTGAGATTTGCAGCAGAGGGAGAGGAGACCATGTACAAAGCCATTTGGAAATGTCAAGGGGGTCAGGATAAAATTGTAACGTGGCAGGAACTGTGAAAGTCACTTTAAACCAACAAAAATTAAAAAGTCTAGTCTAGAGGGCAACCGGGAGAGAAGTCCCAAAGACTGGGCAATTGAGAAAATGCAGCTCACTTGTCCTTAATAATTGGATTGAATATTGATTCTGGACATCAGCTAGAAATGCATCGTTAGTGTCTGCGGCAATTTTTCTTTAAAGGCCTTCAAGTTCGTCACTATGGAGATTTTCTTCAGGAGCTATAACTAGATGCCTGTTATAATTTTTCCTTAATCTGATATGGCCACCTTATATTCTGTTTTTATTTTCATATTTTGAAATTACATAGGTGATCAACGTTTTAACTGCAGAGATAATAGGATATGAGCAAACCCAGTGCACCATGTTTACGAGACTTACACAGTGGATTTGACATCAAATTCACAGTGAGTTCAATTCACATGTCATTCATGCACCGCTGAGTTCCTTTGTGTTTGTACAGTGGTTGGCTCACTCCTCATGCTGTGTCCAGGGCTTCAGTGACTATGAGGACACCACTATATTTTAGACTAATGCTACATTTCCTAGGGACATCTTTCTGTAAATACATCCTTGGTGTTTCAAGTATCTCTGCAAACCCTGTTAATGCAGGTGTCTTAAGTTAAGAATTCAAAACAATTTCTTAAAAAAATATGGTTGGGAATTTACAGAGACAATATTTTCTTCCTGAACTGCATTAGGCAAGCTTTCAGAATAGACTTTTGTTCATATTTTTGGGCCTCTTGGGTCTTGCACAGTATGTAGATATTACAGTGAATGGTATTACACAGGCGTCTATGTCAGCTTTTTTTTTTTAAAAAAACCACCACATTTTGGAACACATCAATGACTACACAGATTCCAAAACTGTTTAAATGCTGATGACAGAATTTCTTTCTAAAATACAAACTTTCTTTATTGAATCTTTGCTATGAAATACAGGGGGCTGACCAATACTGAATATTTCATACCACTGCATACTTGTGCGATCTCCAGTGGAGGTTCTGTAATTCCATTACTTGTTTGAATATGAGAAAGTTGAGTTTTCTGGTAATCTGGAGAAAACCTCCACCTAGACGATGCTAAGTCCTTACAAAATAAAAGAAAAAGCCAATAATAATCTATTCAACCATCTTTAGATATAAAGGAGAATACATTTTCCATTTAATTTTTAACACTTGCGGTAGCTAAAAAAGTGTTTTGAAAAATATATAAATAGAAAAAAATTCACCAGTAAAACTACTCAAAGTTCTTTTATCTTGGCTTACTTGTTTTTGACTGAAAAAAGCAGAATATAGGAATGGTTATAAGAAATACCTTGACAATTATTTCAGATTATTATTCTTTTATGACTGAATTTAAAGTAGGTATACAGGGGATATTTGGTGTATAATTTTGTTTCCAGAATCTCAGGCATTGTATTTCATAATTGCATTTTATGCCGCATTAACAGAGGTTTATGCTGCGTTAACACCATTTTATAGCATAATGGAAAACAAATGTGTACAAAAGAGAGGAAAAATGGAAAATAAACTGTCGAATTTTTTTTTCTAGCTTATTCCTGGCCTGTACACTGATAACATTGCCAGCAAAACAACAATGGCTTTTAAACTATCCTCTACTTCAACTTCACTTTGAAATGAGCATTTACTGTATCATATATTCTCATATAATTGTAAAGAGACAGTCTGGGATCCATATTCTGGAGCTGAGATTTTTCCAACATGAGCACTTAAGTTTTATAAATTAAATTTGGCTTGATTTTAATACAAAGTATGGTATATTATATAAAGGCAATTGAGAATGCTAGTTGTTCTATTAAAGATTCAAAGAAGTGAAAGAAAGGAATAGATAACACCTTATAGCTAGACAAGGAGTTTTCACAAAGGAAGGAAAGGATTACTCTCTAGCAATTAAAATGAACCAGATTTCCTGTTCTGCTTTCTGATGTTATTGACCTTTTCCTCAAAATTGATGAGTTCTCAGCTGGAATCATGTACAGCCTTGGACATTTTTTTGAAGAAAAAATTTCAGTGGAGAACTCCAAGAAAAGTACTCAAGGGCTAGACAAAAGAGACAAAATGGAAGAAATAAATAAATTGGGACTGCTTAGACTTGGAAACAGAGGAGAGCAAATACACATCTTCAAATACTAGAGACAAGAAAGGAGAAGAAAGGAAATCATCTGTTATCCATGTTCATTGTAAATAGGACAAGAATAAAAAGTTAATAATGCAGCAAAGAAATTTAAACTAGACATACAAAAAACTACCAATAGCAAAATGAGTAAGAAATTGAATAGTTTAGCTTTGAAAACATCAATCGCATCATCTTAGGATCTTTAAGAACAAGTTTATGAACTATGCTGGGAATAAGTGCAGTTATACTTTTCTATGATTAATTTGATTTTGTTTTGAATGGAAAGGCCAGGTTGGACAGGACTCTGAGCAACCTGATTTGGTTGAAGATGTTCCTGCTTCTTGCAGGGGGGGTTGGACTAGATGACCTTTAAAGGACTCTTCCAACTCAAACTATTCTATGATTCTATGGTTCTATAATTCCTCTGGAGAATAAACAGAACTGGGCATGGAACTTCAAACACTTTCCTCCTGTTAGGTTACCTTTCAACCAGTTCCTTGATTCAGCTTGCTATGCAACTATTCAAATACTCATGCCAGCCGAAAGGACAGGGTAGCAAAGGGACAGAAACTAATAACTGGAAGTATGAAACATGTATGATTGCTTCCTTTGGCAGATTTGCTTGGCATAGGCAAATGCAAGACAGAACTATGCCTATGCATTCTTTCTTGTTTTATAACACAGCCTATTTGGAGAAGAGCTTTTTTGTTCTAAGTTTGTCTATTGTAATGAGATGGTCCTGAACAATATCTGAAGTTCCTGGGTACAGCAACAATTCAAGTAACAAAAGAATAAGATACACTGTAGTGACTGAACCTATATATGTCTTGACATGGCAACTGGTGACATGTTAGGACTTCTTTATTTTTATTTTTCAATAGTAGGTTTCAATAAGAACAGGAGTTTTCAATGTGAACAATGTTTACCAAGGACAAATGGCATGGCTGAGACAGATTTATAATATTTAATTACTTTTTTCCCCTCATGTTTCTAAAAAGGTTATTTCCAACGTTTAATTCTTATATTCCAGCTCAACCAGCTCCCAGTGACGTTTTGTTTTTTTTCTTTAAAAATAACAGTAATTTATAAAGTCTCTTTTTCTTCTAAACATTTGATTGCAACACTAGAAACCAGTCACAGTTTCTGCTGGCAAAGAATTGCTCATGCTGATGTATTCTGCCAGAAAGCAATTGTATGCAGTGAATTGTAGGGCTACTGACAGAATATCTGTTTGTTCTCTCATGTGAAGATCCTTACCTGCCTTCCTTTTCCTTTTGAAATATTGTTTATGTAAAAAACCACGATCAGCTACATATAGACTTAACTGCTGTAGGCTAAGAGACAGAAAATGTATGCATCATTTTTCAAGTTTGTTTGCAGTAGAGCTCATCAGTTATGGATTTCAGCGCTCACCAACAGCTGTTAAGGCTTCCAAATTTTTTTCTTCAGCTACTTCATTATTTGGCCTCTCCATCTACCATTTTCCACAAGTCTTTTTAAAAATCTTTCCCATTTTGTCACAAATCAATCCATTCCACTTAGTTATTAGCCTTCTTGTCATGGTTTTTAATGCCTTCTACACATCCGAATATTCACATTTTCTTTTGGTTTTATTTCTCTTGTGATGAGTGTCTTGGCTTGATTTCCATTTGGCTGCTGTCCGTGTCATTTAGTTAACCATCATAAATTCCACTCTTTAAGATTTTTTACTCCACTGTCTTTCATGTAGATGGGAGCTGTTTGTGGACTTTGAGAATTTCTCAAATAGATAATCTGATTTTTATATGTCACAGGTATTTCATTTCAAGAATAAGTTTCCAAAGGTAGTATTACACAAATAAATGTCCTATTAAAACAGGTCAGTTAAAAAAAAGCATAACTGGTTAGCATCTGAAAATATGTGAGCATAAGCCACAACAATCAGCTACTGTACTCATATAAGAATAATATTACCATTTGATTAAAGAAAAAAAGATCCATGGGATCATCTTTTAGGGTTCTATATGAACCATGAATGTGCAAGGTATTTAAACTAAAGAGCTTTTCAAGTTTTACTGGGCCTTTTTTTTTCCAATTTTCAAATTAAGAGTAAGACTAGTAACAAGGAAGAACTAGAAGAAGGACAAAGAGCTGAAAAAGAAGACATATGAGTCTCCAAAGCCAATTTTGAAAATAGCAATATATGACAGCTTGTAACTTACAGCCTGGTGAGAATTTTGCATATTCTAAGCATTATTAAAAGCATAATTTATTTCAACAGAAAAAAATAAAAATAAAGAGGCAAGAAATTAAACAGATTCAGAGGCAGGCATAAAAATGATCAGCGACATGAAGGAACTTCCATATGATAGAAATTAAAAGATCTGCACTGTAAATTTAGAAGACAAGACTTGATGAATGTATACAAAATAAATTATAGTACAGTGAAGATAAATTTGGTGCTTTCCTTCTGCATTTCTGCAGTGAAAGACTATAGGAATATTCAACAAAATTGAAAGCCAGAAAAGTTAAAATGTATAAATGAAAACATTTTTGTGTTACTTTAAGTTACTCTATGAATTATCATGAAATACTTCTAAGTCAAGAACAAAATAGTTTTCAAAAACCAGACAAATATATCTATAAATAAACAAAGAATACCTACATTAACAACAATTATGAATGTAGCGAACCAAGAAACAACTTGTTCTGCAGATTTCTAGATTGTATTCCTCTCCTCTAATCCTCCTCTTCTCCTTTTCTCTTTATTTTATAATGAACATCAGAATATATCCTCTCACATCACATATATTAACTGAATGTCATGGTTTGTCAAGGATGTACTGGATTAATTTAGCTCAAATATGTCAAAATACACCTGCTATTGATAAAACAGATACATTTCTTAAAAAAAGCCAACATTGGGATTTAAAGAGGTTCAGCATATTTAATAGATGTAGGCAAACTTCTGTTAAAACCCCTCTAGCAGGCGGTTGACATGAGGCAGACTTTGGAAACTGCTGCCCTTATCTTTCAGAAACACACACATACCCTCCAACACCCCACAACAAAAAACAAACCCACAGGCATTTTCTTCCACTTTCTCCTCAGGTGGGTCTTAGATGAGAGCCATAAACCACACTCGTGGACAGATCTACTAATCCTATTTTTGCAAGTTCTTTCATGATGATTCATTCAACGACTGTAAAAAAATAATCTATGTAACACAAGTGCAAGTCTCTTCTGTCCCCCTTAATGAAGCCCTAGAAGAGTGACTGTTTATTCTGAAGAAGAAATGTACGCATCATCTGCAATTGCCTGAGAAAGATGCAATGTTTCTGGATGGTGACAGAATTAGCATTGCTCAAATTCTAACAGGAT
Source organism: Tetrax tetrax (assembly GCA_009806455.1). NCBI lineage: Eukaryota > Metazoa > Chordata > Aves > Otidiformes > Otididae > Tetrax > Tetrax tetrax. The sequence goes on along the minus strand of WHYT01015625.1, from coordinate 77,402 downwards.
TAAAAGGAGGACCTTGAAAAGGTGGTGATGTTAAAACATCTACTCTGAGAAAAGCAATAACACTTTAAAAAGTAATGTATGCAATATCAAGTGGAAAAGATAACAGTGGCTTTATTTTTATTTATTTTTGACCTTTACAACCCATCAAAAAGTTAATTTAAAAAAAAATTGCAGAGAAAGTGGTGTGCCTGGGTTTGACCTAATAAAACCAGAAAAAAAAAAAAAGTATTAGCTCATAAAACACTGTAATGATAAGGACTACTAGATAAGTAATAAAATTAGCCTGATGAGCAGACACATTCAGCAGTATGATTGAAAACTATGGGACTGCCAAAACTAGTTTCCAGTTCAAGCTCAGGGACTGACCAACGTTCCTTAGACTTTCCACTCTAACAAATCATCCGGTAGTACTCTTTATATCTTTCACAATGAACTCTGGTATTTAGTCCAAAAGCCTGAGGTTTATAATGATTTCATTCAGGCCAATTCTGAAGTTTCATTTCAGTGCCAAAATCTGCCAATAGGAAGCCTAAAAAATGCCAGGAATCTAAGCTGCATAACAGTAACACTGATTACTCTTACCTAGGAATCAGGAACAAACCACAAGAGAAACATCTGAAAACAATTCCAAAAAACAATCATGAGTGACTGAGGCACAAATTTGTATGGCATTAAAAACCCCTAGAATTTAAAGTGGGACACTGTCCACGTGCAGTAATTAAATACTTAGATTCCATTATTCTTATTATTAATCAACCTTTAAAAATTATTTCACATGTTACTTTCAAATCAAATAGATTTGTGGACATGGCAAAGATAACAGAACGGTTGATTTATTGGCTTTACAATTCTTTTTTCCAGAAAAATTTTCATCATATTATTTTTAAAATAATTAAAATTGCTGTAAGGCACAGTTAAGGCAACAAAATAGTCTTCCTAAATTTAAAAAGAACAAATTTTTTAACAACTTTAATGATGAGCCATACTGGATGAATAATAAATACAGCTGAACAAATAATTTACAACACATCATTTACTGATCTAATTTAAAATTCTGTTTCTATTCATGGAATGTCTCTGAACAACTTATAAGATCATTTAATGTACATTTTCATTATCTGAATTTAGTCTATGACATTTAAAGGTACTCTTTTAAATCTGAAGTTTGTCATAAGATTATGATTAGGAACAGGTATTTTTTCCAAATTATTACTAGTCATTATTGTGCAAGTGCTAATTATCATCTCTTGTATTTGCATTAATTTTATTTTTGGACAAATCACAGACCGTGTGACACAGCTCCATTCCCTGACAGGACTGCTATTATTTCCGGAATATGTGTTTGATATGAATCTTGTAAAACTAGCAAGTTCTATGAATATGCTGTATTAAGTCTTACCTTCTCCCTAAAAAGCAATTTTAAAGTTCAATAAAATTATTTTTAAAACTCAGATGAATCTGAGAAGTTATGTTTTTCCTTTTGTTATTCAATTTCTTGTCACATTTGTGGAAGAGCTCTGCCCTCTAAGGCTGAACTCTGTCTGTTGGTGAGGCAGACTTTCTCACTTTGCCTGTTGGATCCTTGTTTACTGTATCTTTTCTCTTGCCCTTTATTTCATATGCACACTGCCCTTTGTGTATGATCTGTCCCGCTAAGAAGACGCTGACAGCTCATTCTGTGCTACATGACTGGCTTTAACATACAGGTTTTGGCTACCACTGTTACAGTTCTTAAAGACTGTAATTCACAGTGACCTAAAGGCCTGCTGAACTCCAGGAGGAACACGCTCTGGGGCTTCACACTGAATATAAATGCATCCTTCCCAATATGGTAAATAATTTTCTGTAAGCAGCCCAAGAGCACGACTGGTGTTAGTGTCTAAGTTCAACACACACCTTAAGGGATCATATGCAGCAAGGTATATATGCAAGATGTAAATTTACAGTACTACTTAAATATACTATTGGTTTTAATTTGGGACAGGATAGAACTTCAAAGAGTGGGCATTGTTTTACTTATGTTTCACAAAAAAAAAAAATTTATCACCAAACATGCACCAGCAGCCCAGCTGCAGGTACCATAATACTGGAGCACATGATCCCGTGGCATTGAGAATTCTCATTTTCTCCCAGAGCAATATCACTGAAAATGTTGAATGCTTCTAACATTATCCATAAAATATTGTCAGGCTTCTAACATTTGCTCCCAGCTTGACAGAATTACATACGCCCACTAGGGACTGATGTTCTCACACAAGGGAAATTTCAATGGCAGTGTCAGGACAGGCCTGCAGTAAGCCAGGAACTACTCCAAACCACAGTGCATTTGCAGGGCATATTACTGTGACCTCCTGTCTCCAATGTAAACTAGAGATACAACAAAACCACATTGTCTGCTAAATGTTTGCTTCTACAAATGAAATAACATATATCATGCAGTTACATTAATATTATATATTAACATATAATACATGCACAAAACTAAAATATTCATTTATATAACATATTCACAACATAGAACATGCATTTATGTCTTCATACAGAACATATAGCATATGTATGTGTAAATATAGGCAAATTACATAAGCAAAACCAAGCACTCTGCTGAACATGCTTCCTGGAGAGAAGACAGAGAATAAATTGATGAGAGATGTTAACGATATTTTCTAAAGCCCAGTGTGTCTCATAAAGCTAACAGAGGAATCCATAGACAGTGAGCCCACACCCTTGGATTTGTAGCTGAGACATAGTGTAACATGCTCTAACTCATTTTTCCTGGAGTTGGAAATGAACTAGAAAAAGAAATAAAAGAGAAAAAAAGAATGTAAATAAAAATTAATTTTTTACCTAAATAAGTGATGGTATTGTCTTATGTAAAAGTTAGCACTAAGCCTTTAAAATTGCCAGAGAATTAGCTGCTTAAGTCTGAGTTTTAATAGGGCTTACATGCATAATTCAATTTAATCTCTGATAAACCTATATGTGTCTGTGATAAAATACATTTTTAAGTGACCACTGTCAGAAAGGTAAGTCAAAAAAAGTGAGACTGTAACACTGAAGAGGTACAGCTCAATTTTGAAGCTAATTGATATAGCTCCATGTGAATATCCACATAATCATGAAATTGAAGTTTAGGGCTGGTATTGTAAATATTCATCTGCTTATAAAAAACTGTGCTCATTTTTAAAAGGTAACCTATTAATTCAAGCAGTACATCGTGTTTAAGTGTTGAATTCATTCAAGTCAGCATCTGACCACACATTTGTACAAATCAAAAGTCAACTTTTATTGTCAATGATTTCACCACAGTGAAAAATCAATGTGAGATCACAATCTGATCTATTCATAAAAACTGTGAGAAAGAGAGGTTTTTTTATCAATGGGCCATAACTGCATCATACATATTATTTCAGGGAATAAATTCTATTTTAATAGAGAAATAATAACAATATGGAGAGTAAAACGATCCCAGCTGTTATAATTTAAAAGAGTACAAAGGTTATTTTAAAGGCAAAAGGTAAAATAAGGATTCTTAAATATAAAACCTGAAAAGTTCCTACCTGATACAGTTTCTACCACTGCTGTATTAGAATAGGGGGGATAAATGAGATTATATGGATTAGGAGACGTAGAGAATAACTACTATGCAGATATTTTTGCTAAACCTGCTGCTTCACACAACAGACCTGCCATGATCTTAAAATAGCATGAAGTTGTGAGGACAAACTGAGAAAATTAAGGCCAGACTACGGTTGCTGGTGCAGCTCTAGTTCTGCTCTGTGCACCTGCATTATGAGGAAGCTTTTAATTACCTGATCACACTTGTTTTAGCATAGAATCTCTGCCACAGCTACTGCATAACCTTTTGTAAAGAAAGAAGAATTAATTTCCTTGTAGATATTCCTGTGGTGGTCATAACAACAGTAGGTGAAGTCTTGATGAATATTGTCTTCTCAACATCAACATTTTGTCCACGTGAACAATTGCTGCATTTTCCACAGCCTTGTTCCTGGAAACAACTGCATTGTTCTGAGTGAAATTAGCTAAGTATAGCCTGAGGCAGACATACAGCATGGAAAATTTCATCTGTAACTTTAAAGCATTGCAAGGTTATAAACCACTGAAAAGAAGATCTGATAGGTGGAAGTGTCAGGAAACCTCCGTAGTAGATACGGCAAGCAATTTGCCTATAATATGTCCAGATTCTCAACTGTCATAAATTAGTTTCTGTGTAATGATTTCAGTCTTATAAAATTTAAAATATGTCTAAAAAGGCTATATTTGAGTAAAGATGGAAAAAGACAGAAAATTAGGAGACTAGATTAAGAAAAATATGCTGATGTAGGAACACTGGCAATCCAGAATTAAAAATCAGAAAAGGGAGATCTAAACTGCCCAGGCAAGAATGGGTAACTAGCTTGGAGCAGAGAACTGCAACTCTAAAAAAAAAAAAAAAAAAAAAAAAAAAGAGAAAGAATAGAGGAAGAACTAGGCTTGACTGGGAAATCACAGTATAGACAGATAGACTGGGTAATAACCTTGTTGGAGACAATTAGGAATGGAAAAATCAGATTAAGAGATAAGGAAGACTGAAGCTCAAAAGGTGGGGGAAAGTCAGATGAGATGAAGTGCCTGTAAGGACAGACACTAAACTGTTCTGATAGAGGGTACTGGGTTTGAAGCAAATTAGTGAAATTTGACAGTTTCAGGAACAGGCTGGCGCATATCATTCTCTTTACTGAGCCATTATTCACTGGACTGGAGTTTGAATGGATTGAACGGTGTACTGGGAGTGACTATAAAGAGACAGGACTGGGACTAATGACTAACTGGAAGCAATAAATCAGGATTTGTTGGTGAACGCAGACTGAAGGGAAAGGGAACAAGCAGAAGAAATATAACTTGCTTAAGCTTGTGGCTTTCCAGGGTTGCACCTTTGTATAGGCAAGTGTAGGTGTTTATTACTGATGAAATTTTCATCTCACTGCGTGATATTTTAGATGACACTCACGATGATACCTTAATAAAGCTCATATTTTATTAGCCAGAGCATGTGCTGTGTGAGGCAAGAATGGCTGACAGAAACACAGCAAACTTTCACAAAAGGTTGACCATACTTTAATGCTGCCCTGGTAAAAGAAAGACTGAATCAGGTCCTTGCCTCTCTCACCAGACTTTACACTAGACAAATCAATAACATCACAGTTTCCCAAAGTCATTCTCTATTCTTTATTACCTAGAGATCTCACCTACAGCAGCAACTGAAGATAATGAGACCTCTGCTTTGAACATAGGAAGCACAACATAAAACGGAAGTTGTGAAAACTCTTCTCATGGGTGTCCCAGATTTACTTGAGTCTCTCCTTACCCCAGCTTGATTTGTGCATTAGAAACAACAATGTCATTGGCAACATATGTTCACAATCTTTATAATAAAGGGAAATCCAAACAATTGCATGACCACTTTAATTATGATACTTCTAACTTCAGTATTCTTGAGTTTACAGTAGGAACATTGATCTTGTAACTTAGATTTTCACTTTTAATTCATCTGTTTCAGCTTTGGCTGGATGCTTTCCAGCACCAAAGGCCATTTATAGATACGTATAAAATTTTTAATAATAAACTTACCTTGAAACTATTTGGCCTACAGATACTTCCCAGTTTAACAAAGCTTTTTTTTTTTTTTTAATTCTTATGACTTGCCTGTGTTTCCTGGAATGACCACACTCATTCCTCCTTTGCATTATTTATACTTCTGTACATTGTTTTTATTTCTATACTTTTTGTATTTTATTTGTATTCTTTATACATGTATAATGGACTTTGTTTTATGCTTCCAGGACTTAAAACATGAATTTTTTTTTTTGTGTGTGTAATGTAGCTATTTTTTATCCCAGTCAACATTAATTAATGGTAGGTATTAGAAGGGAAAGATGATCTGGACAAGTGTCCGTACTTTTCCTCAAGGGAGCCTGCCATTTTCTGTTTCCTAAATAAAAAGCTTTTTTATACCCTAAGCAGCCCTGAAAGGTTTGGTTTTCCAATATATTTGCATTTCTCTAAAGCAACTCCAAAGCAAACATCACATTACTAAGGATATGAAAGTGACTATATACTGAACTATATGCTTTATCTATTTCCACTCTCAGCTTCCAATGGGTTTGATACAGTGGGGAATTTAAATTAATAATGTTCCTAAATCTATGCATTAAATATGCCATGTTTTGGGACACTTTGTAATGACAGACATCTTGAAGCTTGAACTGCACCAACAAAATTGATGCATTTAAAATTTCTTCAGCATGTGGAAAGGGAAACGGTTTTCCTGTTCTACAATATCTTTCAAAGATAGATATAGATACACAGATTCAGATATGTAGAAATATTGATACATAGATTAATACATAAAATCAACATCATGTTGATTCAAAGGTCAAAATTCATGTCACCTTACTTAAGGCACTTAAGTGACGTTCTTATTAGGAGACTAATCCTCCTCAATATAGAATTAAAGAATTAAAAAAAAAAAAAAAAAGCTAATGATTTGGCAATTTGAAAGACACAGTACAGATATGATCAAAGTATTTATTGTTGCATCAGTTATCTAGGATGATTAGATTAGGAATAACAAGTCAGTGCTTAAAGCTAGGCAAGTAACCAATAAGCTATGGACATGGACAGATAGTGGGAGCACAGGCCCACCTCCCTTATCCAGTACCCCATTCTTACAGGGTTTTGATACACATAAAGCAAAAAGCTCAGTTTTTTTCAAATTAGGGTTTTCCAATGAAATGAGTTTCTAACATGTTCCTCTTTTCCAGTTGCAACACATTCCTGAAACAGGTAGAGAAAGATGAGCTGTAATTTTTCCTATAAAATACTTCTGTATTCTTTTTGCCCTACTCTTTATTTTGTCAGAGTGATGAGATCAGAAAAAGTCATCACAGTTTGCAGGAACTTATAAAATGGAGAGAGTATTGACTGATTAGCACCAGGGAGCAAGATAAAGCAACTATTAGTTTGTCAATTATTTAGACACCTACAAATACGTGATTAGTTAGGCTTTAATTTGCTCATGGTGTCTTTTAAAGATGGTTCTTCCTATACGCTCTCTCTTCACTCTCTGGGGTCTATATTTTTCCAAGAAAAGAAAGCCCCCAAAATGGTTGTTTTTTTTTTTTTAATTAATAAACTGAGAAGGTAAATCACAAGGCTGTCACTCAGAAGGAATGTTCAACTAATTAACAAATAAAAGTGTATTTTTCTTGAGGACTAAGCAATTTAAATGAGATATCAATAATTTAGACACTACTCAGCTCTAGCTAGTAGGCTTTATAATGAATCTGAGTATTTAAATACTTCCTACTAATTGTTCCCCACACATAGTAAAATTTGCTTGTTTCTTAATAGATTAAATGCCAGGATAACTGCCCTAATTAAATAAAATTAATATTTCTCTACCTAGCAATGTATGTATGGTAGCTGCTTAAAGAAGAGTAAGCAGAAACTTATGTAGAATTTTGATGTTTAAGGCCTAATCTTGCTAAAATTTATGCAAACCAATAAGAGTCATCTATTTTATTACTTTTATTCAGCAAACTGAGTCTGCATATGAATGTTAATTTACATAGCTTACCACTTGAATTGAACTAAAAAACTATGATATACAATACAAATAATCCTTCACATAGTGCATCAGTAATACAACGTATATGTTTTTCTTAGTATCCAATTTTTTTTTTCAGCAGTTGCTGCAGACTGATGCTTTAAGAGCTCTCTTCTGATCTTGTATACACAAGCACCAAAAATTAGTGACTGTGTGGGCCAAGTAGGATTTTTCAACTAGCTGCTAGCATTTTGGCATACCTGCATGTCTGAACTAAGTTTCAGGTGTCTACAAGCTATAGACAGGAATAGCTGGGAAAAGAATGAGTTCCCAAGCAGACACTGCTTTATCACTCTAAAACAAGAGCTGGTTAGTTTGTTTGTTTTTCCCAAGATAAAAAGCCCTAGGGCTTTCAGAAGGACATATCAAACACCCCGCTTTATATCCAAACTCAGATGTGAGCCGTGAAAATGACTAATTGGTGGCTCACGTCCCCAGAACAGCGTGAGGTTTTTCAGGCAAGCATTTTTCCTTCTTGCACTGGCCTTTATCAGAAAATCACAGAGAACTAGAATTTAAATAAAATGTCTTAGACACCAGTTTTAATCTCCTCTGGATGGAAAGGAAAGTAAATTCCCTTGCATTTCTTTTCTCTCCATCTCATGCCATCTTATTCTCAGCCTCGGTAACTAGCTCCTCCCTATTCCCACAGAACCACACAATACACATTGTACAGTTTGATTTCCCAGATGAAATCTCACAAGCTTCTATAAGGTATTTCTACCACCATGTTTTTTTTCCTCTATTTTCTTTTTTAAGGGAAACAATATCAACAAAGATAAGAAACATACAGTACAAAATCCCTGCATGCAATTTTCTCCCATGTTTGTGAGGGCTGTAGAGGTGAGAATACCATTGCTCAGAAGGAAATATATTTTAGTACTTTTGTTATGCAACTTTTTGCCTTACATTAGACATAAATTGTCTCTGAAATATCAAATGTCATCTTGAGTGGAAGCATCACAGACAACCATAATGTGAATTACTAATGTTTTGCTATGATAAAGGTCAAATAAAAATCTCTCGAAGCTTATTTATCAGATTCCTTTTCTATGTTCTTCAGAGTAGACCCCAGCTGGAGTAAGTTGCCCTAACTCCAGGAGCCCTTATAATTTACTCCAAATTGAGTACCTGACCCTCAGTTTCTAAACACTAAGCTTTCCAAAACAGAAATAGAGAGATAACACTTATAGTGAGGAATAGAAGGGATTTGAAAGAGAGTTAGAGTGTTTGATGTGATATTTCCATGCTGTTAGATGAAATTTGCAATGGAAATAAAGCACAGCAGCAGCTCTTCCTACCTTAGGCTCTATATCCACTAAAAGTCATGCACCCCCTGCAAACAGAGATGACACCTTTTTGCTAACTGTCAAAAATTATTCAAAAGGGGGAAAAAATAATCTGTAGCTGCAGAGACTTGTTTTGGCTATTTCCATAAGCACCTCCCGCAGAGAGTCAAAAGGACTGTGGGAGCGCTTTATTAAACACTGTGCCGCCTTTCCACACGCTCTCAGGTTTGCTAATCTCTCTGAGAACACACATATCTGAGGAGTTCTCCCAGCTTGAACTGCGGTGCTTAATAAATGTGGATACACGAGGTAGAAGTAATTTAGGAGAAGTGGAAAATAGTGATGGGCATTTTGAGCATTTTGGCAACACATAGTTGGTTATTTTCATCTACTGGTTATTTTCAATACTGGACAGAAGATTGTAATTAAGGAAAAGTTTGAAAGGTAAAGGGAAGGGGAAATGAAAGTGATTTTGTGACTTCTCTCATATTCTGGCTCATTTTTTGTGCTATTTAATCCTTTACAACTGGGGATGAGTACTAATGTTTGAATTAATGTACTAATGATTGATTATCTATGTCAAATGAACATGATTGTCTTCTCTTAATTCTTCATACAAAAGACATGATGTTAAAAGTAGTACAAACAGCATTAACTGAAAACTATTTTCCTCAGAAGAAAGATACATTTGTGGTCTAAAGTTGTAGATATATTCAGCACAGGAGAAGAGTTTGTAGATAATGTATCATCAGTTTATACTTTTTAGTGCAAAGTGGTAGGAAAGAATAGACATGATATGACGTGATTTCACAGTCAAGAGTTTTGCACAGAGAAAACTTACAGAAGTAATTTTCCTGGGTTTTCTCCTTATTTTTACTCTTTCCAGATTGCCTAGTTGGAGAATTACTAGCCCTACACACAGGATATTTTTCATCCAACCAAGTGCAGAAGTTTACAGAGTGAATGTCATTGTAACAACAGGATTGCATAGCTCTGTTTTCAGAATTATTAAAAAGTGTGAGGTAAGTGGAGACAGTACCCTCAGAGACAGAATTTAGTGCTTGGCTTTGGTCTACATCCTGTTGTCCTTTAGCCTGAAAGGGTTCACGGAGCTTTCGTGATCAGTGTTTCTATCCAAAAAGGAAATTGCAAGGATAATGTATTTGGTCGTAGCTGAAGTCTAGGAATGAAAAGCGAAGCATGGACTTTCCTGATATTTTCAGGTTACCAGGCTGGCTAACTAATCAAATGAAATATTGATTTTTCTGATGACAACTCCAAGCAGAATCCTATTTGAATTCAGCTCAACCTAGTTGCTATTTATCTGGCATTAAGGAAAAAGGTTTTTCAATTTAATGTACCATAGCCCGTGAAGCTATTTTTAAGCTTGACTGTACATTGGGGATCCCTTGTGCAGAGATAGACAGCTGCCAAAAAAGACAATAAATATTTAATTGGCTACTTTCATCTACTGTTTTTTCTTCAAATTCTGCAATAAGGAAAAATTAAATAACAACACAAACAGCTTTGGGCAGAGCATATAACTAAATAATATTCTGTAAGAATGTTTTGCATATGTTGTTGATAAAAGTATGCACAGACTTATTTTGGGAAATGATGCATGAAGTGTACTGTGTGCAATGAATGCTACCAGGATATCCTACAAGGGGATAACACCTTTTCTCCTTAGGATTTCTAATGTTTTGGAACAAGCATTTTAACTTGAAGACATAGAAATATAATCAAATGCAAAGGCTAATAATTAAACTGATAATGTTGATATTGAACTTCCACTGTCATAAGCCATACCAGTTAATAAATATAATATTTCATAAATATTGATTATTTCGTATATGATTCAGAAGTCAAAAGCTATTTCTTGTTACCTCTGAAAGAGACAAAAGATTTCAACTTAGCCCTTAGTTATCCAATAAAAGAATAATTGATGCTTACAAACTGATTGATAATTAAACACAAACAGTAAGAGAAGCAAGGATAGTACATCACAAAATGGGCTGTGTTAGCTAGTAGGATGAGTTTAGCTTTAGTAATTCATGCAAGTATCTCAAAACATATTAATTAGTGTGCTGCCATACATTTTGCAAAAATAAGCAATTTATAGACAACTGTGATACAAATGTTCTTGAGGGCCAATACAGCTAAAATATACTCCACATAATGGCAGTTGAATAATATTTCTCCTCAGTCAGCAATATCTAGGAAAACTCCTAAAAATTAATTTACAATAACAGTTGGGGCTATAATCTCAAGTTATGGCATTTGCCAGGTTTACCCAAACTCACATTTTTTCCTTATTTTTCCAAAAAGAAAGGAATAAATTTTGACCATCTGAGTCGGGCATGGTTTGGAGGCAGAATAGTGGAGGTAGGGAACAAACCAAAATAAAAATCATCTTGAAAACTTATTCCAGTAAGCATGGAAACTGTTTTGGTTGGAAGGGGCCTCTTGAGGTCATACAGTCCAACTCAATAGTGAAATATTACTTCTACCCTGAAGAATTATTTTTAACTGAGGTCATCACTGTAGGTGCTTCACACCATCTGAATTATGTACTGCTGCCTTTAGTTTAATATTAGGCTTTTTCCTGTTTTGTATAAGACTCTGAAAAATAGCAGCAAAAAAAGAGTTCAGAAAAAAAATTAATTACTAGACAAAGAAGGGGAATAAGGATTCCATAATAAATCTGAAAGCGATTTTTTAAGTCACTTTACCAAGAGTTGTAATACTAGATAGAAAAGCAAATCAGGAAGGTGAAAAACAGTTTTCTCTTTTGAAGAAGAGCTCCCAAGCTTTACCATCCAGTGGTCAACACTACAAAATAAGTCACACATTTGTAAACTTCACAGTTGACGGGTTTTTTATCTCAGTCATAACATTTTAATTTCTGTGGTTAAGAATTGCTTTAGAGGATTGGCCATGTAACTTTTCATTGATTTATTTCCATAATATAATGGCAAACTCACTTAACAGCTTCTGTGTAACGACCTGTTCCTTCAGAAGTTATATACATACAACTGCATCAGGAGACACTCAGAAGAGGAAGATACTTTCCCTTTTCTCCTGAACTTCACAAAATTACTTCCTGTATTTACATTCCAGAAAATTGTCCATAAAATTCAGCATGGCTCATCGTAAAAACTTTCTTCTTACCTTAATCTCTCAGAAGATTTGGTCTCAGAAGATTTCCTGAATTTGCTTATTTTTTTTTCCTTTCCCGCTCCTCCCCCAGTTTCTAAAGTAATCTAGACATTTGGATTTTTTCTTCATCAGTATGCAGTATGTGAAATAAATCTTTTATCTAAATAGCTGTTAAATCTGAAACTAAGTAGAGTCAAGGAATAACAGTGTTCATTGTCACTTATGACTGACTGTACACACAAAACTACTACTAATTTTGCAGTTATTTCTGTTGAATCCCTGTTTGGAATCATAAAAATGGATACCTACTGAAATGTTTATTAGAAGTCCACTTATCCACCCTACCCCTCAACTTTTTTTTTGGTTGTTTTTGGTTTTGGGTTTTGTTGTTGTTGTTCAGAATGGTTCTCAAGGCTCTTATTTGATGGCAGAAAAAAAAGGACATGTTTTCATAAGGGAGTTAATATTCAAATAGATGCTTTACATTGAACCTAATATAAATTTCTTTGTTACCTAATGGTACCTGTCCTATCTAGGCTTTTAAACAGCTTTTTCTTAATCCTAGTAAAAAAGAATTGCTCTTAATGGGTAAAAACAGTGTTAGCTGAAAAATGGTACCAATTTTTTTTTTGGTGGGGGGTGTGTATTTTAGATATTTTCTACTTAATGCATATGCTACTTAAAGGGTAGTTGTTTCTTCATTTTACAAATTACAGTTAAGACATTAGGATTGATGGAAATATTTTAATAAGTCACCTCCTTCATCCATTCCCTCCTGCAAAAACAAATTAAAAATAAATACTGATCTCTATTTTTCTCCAAACTTTTTTTTCTTGTTAAGCTTTATATGCTAGCTAGGACCTTATATCCAAATTCACCTCATTCAAGCACTCTGTAAGACTTTAATCATGAAAATTTAAAATGGATTTAAGTATTCTTCTGTGTCCATGAGAGGACTACCCTAAAGAGAGTCTCAAAGTTTTGTTAAAGAAAAAAAAGCTGGAGAAAATATCAAGCAATATTTACATACTACCCAGAAACTTTTAAAAAATACACACTTTAAATTCTATGAAGAGTCCAAATTAGTAGAAGAGTGTATGGCCTCTTAAATGAGTAACTCTACTGACAGCATTGTAGACAATAAGCAAGTTCAGAATTATTGTATTACATTTTGATTCTAATAATTGTGTATTGTTTCAAGTAAACCATAAGAGTGACTTAACACATGGTACATAAATTGAGCTGGAAAAACTGTTAGAAGCAAATAATACATTCAAATCTATTTTATTTGCTAGTCTGAATTTCAGAAAGATATTTGTCATTGAAGATAAGCCAAAAAAAGTGTATTTTGTTTCATTGGTTTCTCTCACCAGATGTTTTCTTGCTCTTATCCTTTCTCTCCAGGGAGTAATTGGAAAGGCAACATTTCTTCCTTTGTTCAGTAGTTGCTTTGTGACCCCTTCTACTACAATAACTAGAGAAAGCTACCTTATTGAACTTGCTGATAGCTCTAAAAGCAATTAAAATCCTTAAAATCATTACAATATTTACACAAAAATGTGCTTTCTCATTTTAACTTGATATATTATACATTTCTAAAGGATGAAAAATGGGAAAAGTTTTTTAAAAAAAAACATGAACAGCTTAAATATCATAAGCTGAATTAGAAGTCTAAATACCCAAGATATTTTCAAAATGGAACAGCTGCTAGCATTTTTGAGACAGTTTTTTTCATGAGAATTTTGGAATGAATAATTTCTAAAGGATTATAATTTATAATGACTGATCAGATTATTTATACACCATAGCATAATACCACCAATTTTCACATTTGAAACCTTGCATGGAATAAGTAAAAAAAAAAAGATACATATCATATTCAAAGAGTACTTGTATTTGCATTTAAAATATATCAAAGTATTTGCAATATTCTTTATCATGTTTAATGGTAATTTTGTACTCATAGTGGAAAGTTTGGAGCATGAAGTAAATTACAGTCACTGTGATAGAGATCTATTACAAAACCTATGCTAAGAGAGTATGACAACTGAGTATCACACAGGTACTATGACTGTCACTCAACTCCAAATTGTTGTTTGATTTATATTTATGCACGGTTTATATTTTTATATAGTTTTAGAGTGTTGTTAATTACTTTAGGATTTGGGACTCCAAATTAGACCAAGCTGATTTTCCAAGATATTTGACTTCCAAAACTGCATTACTATAACTCAGGATATATTGTTGAAACTGAACTTTGCATTTTCCACGCTAATATTTCCTGAGACTTGGAAACGATTCTAATCAGACAGTTTACCTAAAACTGATGAGATGGTATTTCTATTTTATCATACCGTTTGTCTAAAATTTACAGTAATCTTTCTTGGTTAAAATCTTCAGTAGAAATATATAGAGAGATCATACCATATTTCTATAAACTCTAAAGGTATGAAGTAGTAATAGAGTATCTTTTCAAGCTATAGTTCTTCTGACCATGCTCGTTGATTGATTACTTTTTAGCATTCTTATGCATCACAGGGGAGCTCCTGAAGGGTCATGCTGGTTTCCCAGATACTTTACACTGAAATTATGCCAGACTGCACGGCCACAAGTTGCCTTCTTTCAAGATTTGTCAATTCATTAAATATTTTTGTTAAGAGCAGTGAAATCAAAAGGAGGTAGATATCCATAAACTCCATAGGGACATGGTGACATAGGAACATCAGTTCTGCTTATCAATCCAGGCTGAAAACTGGGAATGGGGGAAGATAGGTATCATAAAGTAGGGAAAGAGAAAGGAGATTTACTTTTAATGTTCTCCAACATTACAGTGAAAATTTCCACTTTGGGAATCACACACATGTTATTCTTTTTTTTTTCCGAAGACATCTTAGGCTATTTTTCAGCATCTGGTATACCTGGATAACCAAAAATTGGACAAGAGTATAAAGTGTTCTGTATTTTGGATTTATTTTGGAAAAGCAGATACAAGAACTACAGAATTGCTGTGACACGTGAAAAACTGACATAAGTTAAGAAGCTTTATACACTTGGGAAAGACTGACTAATTGTCCTGCTTCCTAGTTCTGTCTTCTAGGTTAGGCCAAGAAGGCTTTCACCATAGAAATGACTGGTAAATTCATACAAGCCCCTGCTGAGCTAAAAATAGACAGCTGTTCAAGTAGGAAATATCAGAGATCTGTAATCTCTTAAACTGGTTTGAGAAAAAGCAAATAAATCAGAAAGTGGGAAGTTTTTCTCTTTGACTTTTTAAATTCTAGACCATGTCAACCTTCTGAATTTTAATAAGATCACTTTCATGACCTTTAAGTGGAGCTGACTCATAAGATTTGAGCATTTGAAGTTTGCATGACAGCATAATAGTAATTTTTCTACTCTGTACATAATTTGCAGTGGAGGCGTAAAAAAAAAACAACTGACAAAATGAAGCTAAATCTGAAGTCTCAACTTTAAGCACAAAGCTCAGAGTTAGGAGGGTTACATCATTCTGAGTTATTAAATAAGAGGTTAGTTCATGCAAAAGTAACTGTCCCCATCTGCTTGCACACTATGACTCATACTGGCACCCCTGATGACAGTGTTCATCAATTAAGTATATTTCTGTAAGCTTTAAGAACACTCAAGAAACGTCCATAATTTCACCACAAAGGAATTTCAAACAAACAAAGTCAAAGTCTGTGAAAAAAAAAAATCAGGAAGGTCCATATTCCTTCAACAAAATCCTGAGATGAAGGATCATTAAAACCCGTATAGAAAAAAAAAACATATTATTTCCCCCCAAAAGCTAGGATTTCCTTGGAATGACTTCCATTCCCTCAAAATGTAAAGCTGGAAGACACTGAAAGACAAAGAGCTTTTGCTGCCCTTTTATGCCATGGGATATCAGGTACATATGTCCTTTGCGGCCTCATGATCAGATATTGATATTTGTAGATGCTTTATTGTTTCATCTCCAGTTTATTTCTAAATTGTGCAACCTGCTTTCAAAATACAGCAGAATATATACTCCTAGTGGAAGTTTTAACCTGAATCTGAAGGAAAATTTTTTATTGTTCTGAAATCAATGTTTTATACAACCTTTTTTTTTTTCATATTCTTTTATATACTGAAAGAATCTGAAAGAATTAGTACAGCAGTTACAGGTAACAAGAACTTTGCTGTAGTTGTCGCTATTTCACATACATTCACATTATTTTAAGTATAGTATTTCAACTGACTTCTGCAGCCAAATAAATCTTGAAGTCGGGGCCTTTACTAGCTTCTATTTACAATACCATTTGAGGACCTCCATCTTGAATTCTGTCAATTCTCTGCAACTTTCTCCAATTTGGAGCACACCCTGATTTAATTATTGTTCCAAAGACAAGAAGAATTCTCCAGTTTGGCTGCAAGATGCTTCAGCAGAACATGTTCTGGAGAGGTTTTTGTATTCGTTCAGTCACCTTTCATTATTATTTCTAAACTCTCCAGCTGGGAATTCCTTCTGTTATTAAAAATTGTACAAAATGTCAAAACCAGAAAATAACAAGAAACTCATATGGTAACTCATGTGATATGAAGATTTATAAAATCAACTGTTATTTCTCTGTTTATTTCAAATTTCAGAGACAGTTCATCAGACCAGTACAAAGCACTCAGCACAGTCAGCTATTAAGAGATCTTGTCTCTTGCCGAAGTAACCAGGAAACTAAAGTGAAATGGAACCTCATTGTCGTAGGCACTGTTCAAAACTGTTGCTTTGGATTAAAGCTGCTTTGTATTGTGAGATGAACACAAACCAGTCAACACATGCTTATGAACCAAAACCCCAACATAGGCAATTAGTTTACATTATTTTTCAATTAATTAGCAGTAGGCTTATAGGGTTATGCACTGAGAAGCATTACATGGTGTGGAAAAGATGGATATATATCCTTGATTCCATCTAGATGCATCTGCACAATCTTCTAAACACAGAACTAGATCTCAACTCAGGACTAGATTAAATGTAAAGGCACCCTGGTGCACACTCTCCAAATCGTGTGCCATCACACTCACAGAACTAGCACGACAGCAAACAATCTCTGCACTGAAAGATCCCAGAAGATGCTCTTGTAGAATAACAAGGATATGGTCAGTAGTTAAGTCTCTCCTTGCATTCCCTTTTTGACCCTTCCATAAGGTACTTTCCAACAGTTAAGCTGTACTTTGGTGTGTAAATCTGAAACCCACAATGTGAAAGTCACAGAAGCTGGAATTGTTTGATCCACCTGTGGAAACTCTCAGCGAGTCTTGACAATATTTTCACGCATCAGTTCACTACAACTGAGCATTTACTATGTTGTGTTGCTAATCATTTAAATGCACCTGATAAATGCCTTTGAAGTACTGTTGCACAGCAATTTGTGTTTGCCTACAGCTCTATTTTCTTTAGTTAATTACTGTGTTGACAACCTGTCCACCCAGTTTAATGGATCATCTTGGAGGAGAGAGAAATTTAGGAACACATCAGCAAATATTTTAGACAGTATTTCAGTATTAATTTCCATTATCTTTAAATATCTCTGGGAAAGTGAATTGCTGCTCATTTTCAGGTGTGTTACACTTACTTTAAAATGGCAGAGGGATTTAATTGCTTCATTGTTTCAGTTGTCCATAAACAATGTATGAAATGAGAGATAAATACTAATGAAATCAAGACTTCTGTACATTTAAGTGTGGGGCATGGAAAATTCATAATAAAAACAACCTATAGTGATCTAAGAAGAAAAGCACTTTAGATAAGCCAACAATATTATGTCCCTTCTAATTGTAACTTGGGTCAGAGAAAGATTGCTCTGTTATATTTACATTCTGCCAAATCCAGAAATAACATATTTCAAAAATCAGCCAATACATTTACCTTTCAAAGTGAAATGAAAACTTGGGTTAAACCTAGATGCAGATCCAGCAAATTTAATTGAATTAGTGTGATAATAGTAGACCCAGTTAATTATAAAATGAGTTGTTGGCCGATTTCTCCCTATGACTTAAAATGGCTAAATAAAGCCACCACTAATAATTCCATTTACTTGCAGTTAAATGTAAACACAAGGAAGTAATTAAGTTATTATTTTGATGCAAATAAAAGACTGGCACAGGTGCTAAATATCTTTAAAGGTAAGTATTATGGAAATGTAAGATACTGTCCTGAAATCACCCCTGAACGTGTAAGGAGAGGACAATTCCCAATTCTCAATTTATTTTTAATACATAAATCTCATAGCAAGCTAAATATCATCTATTTTGAAAACATCTCTCATATGTGCCTTGTATTATATAATATATGAAGGCTTACTATTATGTTTTAGAAGACTATGAATAGGAGAGAAGTTCTAGATCCAGAATTATTATTCAAAAAGTTTCAGGACAGGTAAAGAAATTCAGATCTCTGCCCAAATTACCGTTTTTATCCTTAACATCCATGCACAGAAAACAAAATAGAAACAGTTTCAGAAATTCATATCCTCTTGAGCAAGGGAAAAAAAAATAAATCTGAAACTTATTGCACTTGATGGCCCTACTAAACTTCTTCAATAACAATATTATGTTACATACATGGCAAGAACACTCCAAAGCATACAAGCCTTGGCAGAAACTGTAAAAGATAATTAGGCAGACTGACATGCTAGCTGAGATGTTTCATTTTAATTTAAATATGTATTTCTACTATTAATGCAAATCTGTATTTTCAAGCACTCTGACTTCCATCCTTACGTCTCGTTTGACAGCAGCCTCAAACTGAAGTTATCTAATGTAGATGAAGCATAACTCTCCTACTTTGCAGAGGGAAAATGTAACTAGGTCATGTGACCTACATAATTTCTGTTAGTTCATGTAATCACTATGGAAATGCTTAAAGGCTCCCTTAAGTTTCTTGTTTCCTAAATTAATTTGTAAATTCCATACACAAAATAACTGCAAAGTGGGAGATATATGGAACCCAGTTCCGTGACTGTAACTTATAGGCTTAGGTTTTGCACAGTCTCAGGATAAACCTTCAATTTTCAATCATTTTGCAACTGAAATTCTGAGAAGTTCTTATCTAACTCATAAATCTGATATGTAGCCACTATATCTTATCTGTGTGCTGCACAGTCTCTCTCCTCGAGGGTATCCAAACATGACTGAATAAGGCCCTCATCAACCTTGGCTGACTGGGGCTGCTTGGAGCAGGAGCTTAGATTGGAGACCTCCAAGGTTCTCTCCCAATCTCTGTGCTTCTGTGTTTCTCTGAATGTCAGCCTTCTTGCTTTACACAAATTGCAGCCACCCACAACCTTGTGGAACGTGGCCTCTGACCCATCACTGCCCAGACCCTTCCTTCAGAAAACCGCCAGGATTGGTGACCAGCCCACCACTGACCTGAGGCACATCACTACCAGCTACTGCCCCATGGGTGGTCTTTGTTCTGCTGATCACATGGCAGCAGTTGTCCCACCTTGTAGTCTCCTTCTTCTGCCCATGCCTTATCCTCTTTACTATTCTACCTCTTAGGTAGACTTAGGTAATAAACAAGACTATTAAATGTGAATGCACACCCTAACAGCTAGCCTGCTGTTTGAAAAATATTGTTTGGCAGTTGGGAAGGAAATAATCCATGGAGTTTGTCAAAACAAGGATGCTTTGGTATAAAACTTTACACACTCAAAGCTTATTACTCATGTACTTGTAAACTGTAAACTTTATACAAACATTAAAAAAAAATGAATACTATTCACTTCCAGCTCTCATTAGAAACTCAACATGCTAACAGCTTGGGAGCAGGGGTAAACTAGGCTGAAGAAGTCCTAAAATTGGCTTTTAAGATATGAAGACACCACAAGAGTAAAAATAGAATTCTGGTTTAGATTTGTTTTAAGAGATTAAAAACTTCTGCTCTACTACTGCTATCTATACAAAATTATTCTGGTGGTGTTATGAATACAAATATTTCTTTCTGTGAACATTCCCAAATCACATGCATTTATGCATCATGTTGTAAGATCAGTGCCGCTTTGTATAGCTGCTTATACCCAAAAAAGAAATACACCTGTCATTCTACCTGCTGTCTCTAGGCAACATGTAGCTCTAATGGAAGGCATTTCTTGAAAAAAAAAAAGAAAGTTTTTCCATCATAACAGTCCCTACTCCTGAAGGTAATTATTTTAGACTTCAACAATTAGATTAATTTTGCTGAATACGGTGAAACTTTCTGATTCTAGAGACACAAGCATTTCTTCTAGATATAGCATTTCCTACTCCTACACACTTTGCACTTTATCAGAGTAAATGAATAGATTAGTCCAATTCCAACTAAACAGGTGAACCAATTACGGTAACACATTGCACACTGGCAAGTTCCTATAATGGCATTCCTAGCAGACAAAGAGTAAAGAGATGAAATCTAAATTAGTCACACCCTTAGGATGCCCCTTCATAACAAAAAGGCTACTAGTGGGGCAGCCTGTATTACCTGTTCTACCTGTTCATTTGGTTATGGTTTTGCTTGTTTTCTAACAGACTATCTTCACTTCAAAAAACCCAAAACCAAACAAACAAACAAAAAAAGCCAAAAAAACCCCAAACTTGAGGCTGAACTGACCTGATGAAAAAATAGAGAAAAACTTTTTTGTAACTAGATGGAAGCAAATAGTACTGTATTTTTGAAATAAAAGGAAAGGGAAAAAACCTCTTAAGATACGCAGGATATCTATAAAATGACTCAGACCTGTCAAAGAATTAAGCCACATACTCCTCTGATATATTGTAAAGAAACTCTAAGCATTAAGTTCTATATCAATGGTAAAAAAAAAAAAAAAGTCCTTTTTATGTTGCATAGGAGCCTTTTAAACAGGTCTAGACAGTGATTCTAAACCATGATTTATAGCAGGCAATCTCCCAGGTCCAGATCTCCTAAAACTATTCAGATAGCTCATTCCCACTGAAGTCAGTGAGGTCTCAGCAGGAAGGCAGAGCAATATCAGTCCTCGACTGGGCTCCATAAGTCTTATGACAAACTGTGTTTGGAGGCTTTGCAGTAAGAGAAAAGAGAAGGTGAAGCTGTCTCTTTTTATCTTCACACTGGTCAGCAGATGCCAAGCTGAGAGGAGCATCACTGCAGCATCTTGTGGGGAACACAGCGGGGTTGTCTCTCTCCCACGCTGATTTTGCTTGGCCATATTTCTTTCCTCATTACAGCCCAAACTGGCTGGGTAACAAGGCAATAAATCCCTTTTCCCCTCTCCAAAGTCTCCTTGGCCTCAACATGTGCGTTTCAGCTAGGATACTCAGTGCTAGACTAAGAGTCTGGAACCTACCATCATCTGCAGACATCATGTGTGCCCAGAAAACCTTCTTGTCTTCATTCTCCCATCCATAAAATGGGGATCAGTAGCAGAGCCCACACATCCCACTTTTGGCAATATGTCCTGGACGACAACTGCTGTTGGGATAGGAGGGTGAACACACGCAGGGTGCATGACTCAAAAGCCAAAACTGTTCAAGAGGTAATCAATACCAAATAGAACGTGTTTGAGAAGAAGAGGGCTGTCAGCCAAATTTAAGAGCAACAAGAGAACTTCTAGGAGGCTTTTGGGAAAATAAATCAACATGAATAGAGTTATAAATGAGGCATGAAAATCTGTAGCGGTGGGAAGAGACCCTAGAGTGGCAGTGGCTGCAGCTAGGTCTGGTTGGGCACTGCAGGCTGTTCATTCATGCGACTGCAACCCCACAAGGGGTACGAAGGAGCCTCCCAAAAGTGCTGCATCCAGCTGGGTGCTGGCAGCATGGAGCAGCATGTGGGACCTCAACCCTGAGGGGGTGCCTGGGGCTGTGGAGGCTTTCTCACTGTTGTCAGTATTTTTTGGCAGGGTCTGGGGAGCAGCATTGGCAGAAGCCTGACTGGAAAGACTACAGTGGCACAGGAGTGAGCGTATACGAGGCCACTCACCCTCATTGAAGAAGGGACAGAGGCCTGCAATGCACACCTGCTGAATGGGGGGAAGGGGAAGGTAGAGCTTTTTGGGATTAATTTTATAATAATTTTAAGAAATTGATTGCTGTAACAGTTTTCAGTGTCTAGTACCATGATTTATTTGTTGTATTACTGATCCTGAAGGCATAGTTCATTGAATGCCAGTTAATTACCAGTTGTTAATTAACCCATAGCTTGCTTCAATCCTGACTTGAATTAAACTACACAAATAAAGTAGCGTTGTTTTCTTTTTCCTTGCAATAGCGTTCATATCTACTGCTTCACCTTTCCCTTTCCTTGCCACTTGAGATTATAATTCTTAAAGTAAGAGACAAACTGAAGCTTCATCTTTTAACTGTGCACCAGCTGCCAATTAAGATGAAATAATAAAAACAGTCTGTGTTCTAGATAAGCTTGTACAATATGGGAAGCTAATACAAAGCAAATTACTAAAATTTCTCAGGTTCATCAACTGCTGGAAAAGCTTGTTAATACAGTTGCAGCAATTAAGATGCATCTATTTCTTCTCCTATTTCAGCTTCAGATTTCTTCCTAGATGTCACATTCCAATTTCGGATGAGAGGAAGGCCCCCTTGCGTTCTAGCCGACCTGAGACAAGTCTGGGAGGCAAGGGGCGGCTGGACCAACCTCTCACACACCGGAGTGTGGTTTTGCTCGTATTCTCTGGAGCAGAATTAAGACTCAAAACGGAGTCAAGCGCCAGGTAACTTTATTAACCTGACAAGAAGTTTGTAAATGCAAAAGAAAAGAGAGAAAGAAAGGAAAGAGGGAAAAGAGTTTCAGTTGTAATAGCTACCACTACGGACCTGCGGCGTCCTGACAGTCCAGTTCACTCGCTGGGGGTACAATCCGTCCGATGTTGGCCGTTCCGATGTTGGTTCCGAGGATGTTGATTCTGTGGATGTTGGTTCAGTAGATGTGGATTCTGTCAATGTTTGTTCCCCCTTTTATGTTGGTTGTTTTCATTGTATTGGTTCATTTGTATTGGTTTTTCTAGCCGCACCTCTCACCTGGCAGTGATATGCATGCCCACTACCAGGTGATATGCAATATGCATGCCTATTATCATCTCT
>WHYT01015625.1:7516-54174 GCA_009806455.1 Tetrax tetrax | reverse complement strand
CCCCCAAGCCCAAAAAAAAAAAAAAAAAAAAAAAAAAAAAAAGGTTACAGACATAGATCAAGACATTAGTCTCTAGAGACTTCAGTTACTCGTCCACTCCCATCAAAAGAACCTGCAAAAGAACACACTCCATCTACCTGGACACTGTCCTGCACAACATCCTTGTCTTTATGTTAAATTACTCTCGTTAAGAACTGAGAGTTTTCAAACACTTAGATGGAGCACTCATTAACCTACACTTTAGTGTTTTCCAGTAGTATTACCAAAATAAAATAGATTATAGTCCATAAAAAATGTAGGCTTTTAACTAGCCAGTGGACTATAAATTATCTACCCTTAATCTAAGATGGTTTTGGTACTCCCTTTCAAACCACAATTTACTTGGGAATAAGACTGACCTCCCAAAGTATAAAACATTATCAGTTTTCTGAAGAAACACTGTTCAGCCAATTTTATAAGTTTCTTTCAAATAAACATATGACCTGGTGACAGCTAACACACAAGAAACAAGACTGAAGTTTAATAACAACACGATGAAAGAGTAAATAGCCTGTGGGCACAGCAATAAAAAATGATTTATGTCTCAGCAAGCCATGATGAAACAGGAAAGAACAGTGCATTGGAAGTCAGCATGTAATGATGTCTTGCAATGAAAAGAAACATGCTGAAGTCATTTACACTAGAATAGATTGACTGAGTCTCTCAGTATCAGGTCATGTCATCTCATTACGAAATGGAGTACTTCAAAATTAGAGCATTAGAAATTTTGATTGACCCAAATATCCTACTAAGCTATTTGCCTCTCACAGTCTTTTCTCTCCACTAGATTTCTGATAATTTTACTTCATTGCTTGGGTCCCTCCACCTGCATAACATACTATTTCATTGATAAGTATTGCCCTGCACTCAAGCTTTTGTAGCACCTGGCAGCCTTGAAATCAGACTTCTCAACCTCATCTCAAAGGTCAGGGCACAGCATCATTCCTTTGTATCCCACTTCAATAGCTCATTTAGGAAAGATCATTACTGTTATGAAATAGAACCATAAGATTACAAATTTTCAAAACCATCAGAATAGAAGCAGTGCCATTTACAGGTTAAAAAAAAAAGACAATGGAAGCTGCTTAAAGCATTTCAATGATGCAGAAGAGAAAAAAAAAACTTTATAGATAGGTGATGAAGAGATAATAAATCAGAAGATGGATGTAAATGCATTTTCTAGATGTAATAGGATCTGTAATTCTGTTAATAGAGCATTCCAGAAGTGAAAGAAAAGAGCAATTTAATTAATATGATGAACTTTTGAAAAGCTTTTTCAAGTTTTTGCTATCAACAATGCAAATTTCGATATTGGGGCAGAACAACTTAACAGTGGCAGACTTACTTCTCAGATACAACAAGGAACTCCTTAACCTAGGATAAACCTATGTGAAAATCTGTAGTTGGGTGCAACATCAAAGGACAAAGTGGCAGTTGTGTTTATGTAAGTATCTTTGTATTTATATTCTCTTTGCTGCCGCTCATGAACTACCTTAAAGCTAGTTGGCTGCCTAAAGTAGTACCAAGTAGCATCTAGCTCAATGGACCTGTACAACATGTCTGACTAGTTGGATAAATACTCAGCTTGTTAAACACCACTGAGATCCATACCAGTTTCCTTGAAATCAATAGCTAGTCTAGCAATAGGAACAAATTAGAATTTGAGCTACAATTAAAAGTCTACTTTTGGTATATATCAACTTTGATTTATAAAAGTGACTCATTACTTGGAACAAACCATGCTATATAACAAGACTTAGATTTGTATCAACATTTAAAAAATAATTATCAAATAGTTTTTGTTTAAATTTACTTAATTCTTAAGCAAGAAAGATTAAAAAAACTGTCACTATTATACTTTTGTTTATTCAGAGAGATAACACTGTGTATCTTTTTAAACAATTAAGGCTGAAGTTACTTGTAGTCCAAGCAGGCCAGGTACACTAGCTGTATTATCTCTTGTTTTTATGAGAACAGCCTAACAGAATTTATTAATCTATCTTTAAATGGTAAATGACTTACTAGCAGTGAGATAGTCACTGTATGAAGGCATAGCAGAACTCAGCCCCTGAATTATTTTCTACTTCACAGCTTTTCCAATATTCTCTAGTTTTCCCAGAAGTGTGAAGTTTCTAGTGGAACTGAGGCATTAATTTTGTCATGAACTTTTTGTATGATGAAGTAGCTCATAAAATTCTACTAAGAAAAGGTAGGCTACAAAAGAAAAACTCTTCACACAGCTACCATGCATCAGCAGTAACAAAGAGACTGGCTATCAATAGACAGTTGCAGGAAAACTTGCTATACAAAAAAGGTGGCACTAGTTGATTGTGTAAGATAACATAATTTTGCTTAGTACTGATACAGAACATTTACTTCTACTAAATCATATCTGTATTCTGATCAATAAATTAGACCACAAAATCATTTAAACAAATTAATCTACACATGGAATATCAACATAGAAATGTGTCATAAAATACCTTTAAAATATTTAATATATCCATCTTACCTTTAAAGATTTTAATGCATTCAAGAGATTCTAATGTGATTTTTAAATATATACTTGATAGTGATTCTTAATTCACGAAGTAATGAGTGGAATCACTAAGAACTGAAGTGCTGACAAGGGGAAGATAGGTTACATTTTTTAATGGAGATCCAAACTCTGGTCTCTACTGAGAGTACAATGCTAAAGCTAGGATGATCAACTCCTGTATAAACTATTTTCCTGAAGTTGCTAAAACATCTGCTTGATCCTTAAGCTCTTCAAAGGGCAGTAACATAGAGATCATTAAATCAAAAGAAAGAGGAGGGGAATCAGCTTAGATTTATACTGTGGTGGAAGAAACAATTGTTGCTTCTAGTCTACCTCTTATAAGCACCTGAACATACTTCACACAAGAGGAAGGCAAAAGATTCACTACTAGCCAATTGCACTTAAAAGCACAAAAAATCTAGAAGGAAACAAGGAACAGCAAAGCTTGAATTGCAGAGATAGCATTACTTCTGCATTCTTGCATGCATCTTTCAAATGCAGAGGTTTGGAGCAACAGTTTTTTTTCCATGTTTCCTCAAATAAAAGTTTTGTTTCAGCTACCTCTTGTGCCTTGACAAGGTATTCAACCCACCAAGTGATCTGAGGTATTAAGTTACTACCTCAGCACCGCTTGCGTTTTATGAAAAACAACTTGGTGCACAGCTGGTATGTTCCTAAACTGCAACTTAACAATCCTATGTAATAAGATCAGGGATTCAAGGGTAAAATAGACTTTAAGTGTTTCCTCACACACAGAGGCAGCTATTTCAGTTCACAGCATCTTAGTTCCAGTTGACAGAATGTAGAAGAATGCTCCACTGCTAAATGACATCTGTGGTTAAAGTATTTCGCTCCCTGAAGCAAGGCATGTAGTATTTCATAATGTACAAATGACCAAATTTTTCAGAACAGCATTTTGAGGCTGCTTCAAATTATTTTGGGTACTTCCAATAAATAATTGTGCTGTTCCATGACAACAGACAAAATGATGGCTTAAAAACAGTTTTGCACAACCTCCTGCTCCAACTCAACCAGAATAAAGTATTAGAACTTAAATTCCTTGTTTGGACTAAGGGGTGAGCAGGCCATAAATTGCCACTTTGTTAAGAGATAGGATTTAAAGGTAGGGCAACAGCACATACCAGATGAACTTCAATTTGAAAAACTAGATACAGAAGTAGTCACATGAGAATTCCTGGCACGTTGTAAAACTCATAATAATTTTTCAAAACAACATGTACTAAATAGTGAATAAAGATAATAATGTTGTTATTCCTAGCTGCTTCATATTAAACTATTGTCCTTGCAGAATAGTTACAAGCCCCTGTTGTCAAGATGTATATTTTTCTGAAATGTTTTTCACTTAAAAAAATAATTTACTTCTTTGTCCAAGCTGTATAGAATTAATGTCACAGAACTGTTCTTTAAACAAATTAGTATTGCAAGGCTTGCTTTACCCCCACCTCCCACCTCCCATATGCTGAATATAGAAAAACAACATGTGCTCAATTTTTAGAAATTAAGAAAAGAATAACCACAGATTAGTGCTTAGTGACACTGTGTTGCTCATGAATACTTCCATAAATATTTAATTGCACAGTATATTTAGAGGATATCCTCTAAATATGATACAGGTGTTGCATTTATGTTGTTATTTTTTTCACAATATTATTTTAGAATTATAAAATAATTTGGGTTGGAAGGGACCTTTAAAGGTCATCTAGTCCAACCCCCCTGCAAGGAGCAGGGACTAGATCAGGTTGCTCAGAGCCTTGTCCAACCTGGCCTTGAATGTTTCCAGGGATGGGCCCCCAACTTATACTGTTGTGCGTTGTTTGTTTATTACAGATACTTGAGTCGGATTCTTTCACAAAAAGTGATGGTTTCATTTTGATAGAAAAATGTAATTTCTCTGCAAATAACTATTAGATACTAATACTCATTTTTCACTTAAATGAAAGCTGGTTTATTGTGATCAGAGTTGAGCAAATCCACTGTAATTATAGCTCTGTCATTGTAGTTAAATGGATGTAGAACACCTACAGCTCCTTCCAGTAATTTCATTGACAGCACAGAGAAACAGCAGAGTCTTCTCACGTGTACTTAGAGGATATTAAAACTGCTGGAGATATTTTGATAGTGTCAGTTAAAAATGGCGGAGAGCACATAAGATTGTCTACACCCATATCTGAACATATGCTCTAAAAATCAGATATACCCTTGCTAGTGCTACCAACTCATTAATATGTCTGGTAGTTGAGCAATCTATGCTTGTTTAAAGGCTTTACTTCAGCAACACCTATAGTCATACAGTCTATAGTAATTTCTTTCAATCATGATTTCCAATGCCATTAACAAAAACTCGGGTACTCAGGATTTTTATAGAGTTTTACCTGAGACGTCAAGACCTAGAGTAGTCAGGTTCTTAGATTTTGGGGGAGAAAATTTGGAAAGGAAAGGAAAAAAATAGAAAAACAGCAAGTAGAAATATACCTAGTAGCTGCCTCCGGATCTATCATTTACTAATTACTCATAATGTATGAATTACTCAAATCTTCCTTGAATCCACATAAACTGTTACTTCCTCTACACTCTAAAACAATAAATTCCAAAACGTATAAGGTGAAAGAACCTCTGTTATCCTTAGCCTTTTAGAGATAACTTCACTGAGTCATTTCCTCTGTATTTGTCCTGTACAATTTTCTTCCTTAGGCCACTAAATCAGAGCTACACACAGTCAAGGTGTGGGTACTTCACAGGTTTTTATTGTTGCAGAGACATGGGTTTTGCTTTATTCACAAGCCCTTTCCTAATAATCCCTGACAACATATACCACTTTGACTACTGCTGCTTCCTGCTTTCAGTAATGCTGAGATCTCCATAAATGGCAACAACTAATTCAAAGCTCACCTTTTTCATATGTGTAACTAATTAAAGTTTCTTCCTTTCCAATCTCTTGTGCATTATTTTCCAGTCCATTGTTACGGTCTTTGTATCTATTATTTTATCCCAGTGATTCATTATCATTAGATCCTTCTGAAAGCTTTAACTATGTTGAATAACCTTTTAAGAACAAAATTTTATTCTCTCACAACATAGTTGTATCACGGAGTTATTGAGGTTGGAAAGGATCTCCAAAGATTACCTCATTCAACCCCCTCTGCTCAGTTAGGGTTCATGTTCAGTTAGGTTTTGAGTATCTCTACAGATCTGAGACCGCACAACCCCTTTGAACAACCTGTTCCAGTGTTTGATCATGCCTGCAATAAAAAAAAAATAATTATTGTGTTGAGATGGAATTTCATGTGTTTTCATTTGTGCTCACTGCCTCCTGTCTAATCACTGGTCACTACTGAGAAAAGTCTGGCTCCCTCATCTTCATTCCTTCTGTCAAGTATTTATACACACTGAGATTCCCCCTGAGCCTTCTCTTCTCCAGGCTGAACAGTCCCAGCTCTCTCAGCCTCTCCTCATCTGAAAAATGCCTTTAACCATCTTTGTGGCCTTATGCTGAATGCCTGGGTTCCTATACTAGGGAGTCCAGCACCTAACACAGTATTCCAGATGTGCCTTCACCAGTGCTGGGAAGGATGATCACCTCCCTGCAGTACTCTTCCTAATACAGCCCAGGATACCATTAGCCTTTTTTTACCACAAGGGCAGATTGCTGGCTCATGGTCAGTCTGTTGTCCACCAGGATTCCAAGGTACCTCTCTGCAGCACTGCTTTCCAGTTGGTCCACTCCCATCCTGTACTGGTGCTTGGGTTTACTCTTGCCCATGTGCTGGAATTTGCTGGACTTTTTGCTGAACTTCATGAGGTTCCTGTAAGCCTATTTCTCCAGCCTGTCAAGGTGCCTCTGAATGGCAGCACATTGATCTGGTGCATTAGTCACTCCTCCCAGTTTTGTATCATCTATGAACTTGTTGAGGGTACAGTCTGTCCCAGTGTCCAGGTCATTAATGAGGATGCTGAATAATATTGCCTCACTCTCAACCCCTGGGGCACACCACTAATGACTTGTCTCTAACTGGATTTTGTGCCACTGATCATAACACTCTGGGCCTGTCTTTTCAGACAGTTTTAAGACCATGTCACTTTCCACTTTTCTAATCCATACTTCATTATTTTGTGTATGAGGAAGTTACAGGAGGCAGTATCAAATGCATTACTGAAGACAAGTTAAATAACTTTCACTGCTCTCCTCTCATTCACCACTCTCCTTTTATCCACCAACCTACTCACCTCATTGTAGAAGGATATCAGGCTGGTTAAATATTACTTCCCTCATAAATCTGTGCTGACTACTCCCAATCATCTGCTTGTCCTTCATGTGTTTGTAAATAGTTTTCAGAATTATTTGCTCTCTCACCTTCGCAGAGATTGAGATTAAGCTGACCCTGTAGCTCCCTAGATCTTTCTTCTTGCCTTTCTTGAAGACAGGGGAGATATATTTTTTTCATTCATTCTTTCAAAGAGAATTCAAAGTGGCTTCACAGTGACATTAACCAGCTCACCCAGCACTTGTGAATGCTATCCATCAGGCGCTATGAATTAATGTATGTCCAGTTTGCTCCAGTGCTCCCTAATCTGGTTCTCCTCCACCAAGGCTAAATCTTCCAAGTTCCAGACTTTCTCTCTGGTCTCAGAGGCTTGGGATTCCTTAAAGCCAGTCTTACCAGTAAAGACCAAGATAAAGAAGGCATTGAGTACTTTGGTCTTTTCTGTGTCATTTGGCACCAGATCTGCTGCCCCACTGAGCAGTGGGTTGACATTTTCCCTAGGTTCCCTTTTGTTGTTTATATATCTGTAGAATCCTTTGGTTTTGCCCTTCACATTCCTTCACGTAATTACAGAACCTAAATGAAACAGAAGAACAAAAAGAAAACGTTTTTTCATTAGAATTTTAGGAAGATGATTATTTGTTCATGTTTGTAGTGTGCTAAACAACCTTTGATACAGATCAGCTACATTAGACTAGGTTATTTGTGGTACTATAAACCTAAATACAAGACAACAGAATGAAATAGAAGAGTAAAGAGCACAGACAAGAGAAATTACTACAGAACTTGAAGTTCACTGCTTAGTTTTGCATAAGTTGGTTGCTATAATTTTTAAAAAATAAGTTCTATGTGGACCACGTTCTATACCTGGATCTATCATTTCCCTCTCTCCTCCCTCTGATTTTTTCCTCTTTGGCCTGGCACTCTTTGAAAAGATTTGCACCAGCTCCTCATAAAGCATTTCTTATCTAGGACAGAAAAAAGCTTCATTTTCATGAACAAGAGGGGTTTTTTTTGTATTTTCACTTTTCTGTGAGTTTGTTATGTCTCCTTTTCTGCTTCTCACTTAATTCATATGTCCCTTTTCTCAATATATATAAAATTATACACTATTATTGTTTTATATAAAATTATACAATGTTATTTTTATATACAATATACAGAGCATATACATATACTAGGAATATTTTACTATATATCACTTTCAAATTAACTCTCCTTTAAACTACATAATCAAGTCTCTGGACTTTTTGGCAAAGTATTGAGAAACAAAGCTATGCGATGGAACACGTTTTTTAATAGAATGTTATTGAATTTACATAAAGAACCATCCAGGAAATCAGAAAATAATTGATTTTTCTTGTTACAATACTTCAGTCACTAATCTGTGTGGAATAAATGTATCTACTACACGGAATTGCTTTAAAATGCATAATTCTGATTCTTACACTGTAATTTGATTGTTTCATTCTCCTCCTCTGACCGACCTCCCCCGCCCCCGCCTCACCCCGCTTCAGTGTATTTTCTATTTCCTACAAAAGAGTGACAAGAAATTTAAAAAACAAGTGTTGAAGGAAGGAATTCTGTCTGTTGCAATTATGAGATTATTCTTTGTGCTTGTTCACAGAAGCCAGCATTTCATTTTAAAGCGACAGAATATGACTATATAGTTGTCGCTCATGAGATGAAGATAATGCAGATATTTCCTCCAGTGTTGTGCTTTAAGCTCTATTATCACACCTCTATGAGCACTTCCAAACAGTCAGCCAAAATTATTCAATGCATCCTGCCTTATTTCACATATTTAGACTACTTATTGTTCTAGCCGTTCTCTTCATTTTACAATGTCCACTCTAATAGCACTCCCTGTTTAATGCTGAATTCTGAACGACAATTTCTACTCATGGTATTTTTATTTAAATGACTGATGCTGCAAAGTTTCATCCACTAGCTTTAAGATTATTTAATACTTTCAATACTAGAAGGAACTTCTCTGCAAAAGATATCTGATGACCTCAGGGAGATTACAGTATTCAATACAGTACATGTTTGATCGTACATGATTTTCCATCTGAAGAGCTGCTCTGGGTATTTGTAGCTGATTGAGCTTACAACTCAGGTTATTCAAGTAATCTTAGCTTTTGCATCTCCAAAATACATTCTTACTGTGCATAAAAATATCTTCTAAGAAATACTGCATGTTACCACTGTGTTAAAATGTGTTAGAAAGTTACAGAAATATTATCTAAGATCTAAGAAAAATTTACCAACTTTCTTTTCTTCCCCCCTGAATATCAGAATATCCATATTAGTTTCTTGGAATGTGTTTTTGGTATGCAATTATCTACCATTTTAAAGGCTTTGTTTGTTTGTTTGTTTACTTCTATACCTCCAAGACTATTTTTCTCCAAAATTCAATGTTTCTTTTCATAGGTAGGGTTGAATAGATGCGTCTTAAGACCTCACTGAAGTACTCTTCAGTGTACTGAATAAGTACACAGACATTTCTGGCATGCATATTCAAGTATACAAATTCATAAGACAGTTTCTATAAATACATATGTGGATAATTTTAAAATCTGCTTCCCAGACAGGAAAACAATCATTTAAGTATGTGCAAAACCCAAATGCAGAAGAGGCACAGACATGGCTCCAATGAATTGATTTCAGAACTCAAATGCATATTCATTGGCATATTTTACAATATTCAAACATCTTATCATTACTCTTTACATTGATGAGCTGTCAGTCCATCTAAGATCTGTAATCATAAACACATTTATTTACGTAGATGGTATCTTATGCAGTGTAGGTCTAAGACAGCTCCTGCATTTACATATTTCCAACACTGAATTTAACAGTAATATATGGAAAAATATACTCCAATCAGCAATGTCCCAGTTTTCTTTAAACTCATAAACATTTTTGAATCATTTCAGTAGTATAGCTTGACTCCAAAAGTCCACATTTGAAAAAATCCACAAGTTTGCTGGGAGGTAACTGCCTTCTTCCCTAGACTCTCAGATC
This sequence comes from Tetrax tetrax, assembly GCA_009806455.1. Classification (NCBI taxonomy): domain Eukaryota; kingdom Metazoa; phylum Chordata; class Aves; order Otidiformes; family Otididae; genus Tetrax; species Tetrax tetrax. The sequence continues at coordinate 44,286 of WHYT01015625.1, read as the reverse complement.
TCTAGTAACTGTACTACCTAGTTGGAGCATCCAGAAAAGAAACAACAACAAAAAAAATCTCACATGAAGTGAAAGATGAGACAGACACATAGGCTTAGTGGGTAAATCACTGGCCTCCTAATCCTTTTAGCATGACATTATGAGAAAGAGATTGAGGGTCTCTATACTCCTTAATGCCTCAAAATGGCGAGTAAGCACAAAGTATTACACAGCAAAGGAAATCAGCATCACAGAGGAAATATTCAGCAGTGAGTGGACAGCCTTTGCCAATAGCTGTAAGGAAGATAGTTTGATAGTTGAAAACAAGCCTGTGCCCTTCCTAAGCACATATTGTTCACTCCTACATCCTCCTTCTCAAGGTTCATTTTGATTTTTCACTTAAGTTGATCCTCAAGATCAGCTCTACAGAATTAGCATGACATACTTTGCTCACTCAAAGAAACTAAAAATTAGCTCTCTTTAAAGGCTGTACATCATGGATGCCTTGTTTCAGGTTGTTGACTGTAATTGTTTTGTGGTTCTAGTCAGCCTGGACTGAGAAAACATCAACGAATATTTCCAGGAAATGGCTATGGAATTTTAGCATTCCTATTGTCCCCAGTAAGTGTAGGGATAGTTTCTGGCTTTGTGACAAGAAAGCAGTCCATTCCTTCCATAAAGCCACAGCATTCAGTCCCTAACATCCATGCCAAGACAAGTGAACAAAAATTAGCCACATCTGTCCAATTATTATTGGTACAAATTGAAACAAGATGGATAAGTCCATGGTCGATATTAGCAAGAGAAAAAAATCTTTAAAATTAATTTCTGCTTCTGATCTTCAGTAAAAGACCCAGACAATTTTATTATAGTTCCTCCTCTAATTAATAACTTGTCAGATTATTGGCAAATGCAAGGCCAACAGAACTATTTTTCATGACTGCTTCCCATGGTAGGTGTCTGGATTCTCCTCATTAACAATTACAACTGTGCAGTTATGATCCAACAAACCCAGTAGATGTCAAAAAATGAATAAATAGCTTTAGTGCATTTAGTATCACTGAACTTTTGAAGATTAGATAATCAGTTAAAAATGTAGCAGGGAAAATAGCTGAATCATACAAGATTTAGTATCAAATTCTTGGATGCTCTTGAAGAACACACCCACTCCTCTTTTTCTAAGCTATATTACTTCCAAAGAATAGACATGCTGATAAATCAAAATGTCTAACAATTTTAATGACTTATCAGCTCTTTTTTTCATTTGTCCCAATAACTTATGAAGCGACTATTCTTTAAATCTTATGAGACCTCCTAGGCAAACCACTTCAAGAGGTACAGTCTAAGCTTCGGGAGAAGAAACGTGATCACATTACCTCCTACACTGTCTGAGCTTGAGGAGAAGAAAATGTGATCACATCATCTCCTACAGCATCTGAGGGTGTGGAAAAGAAACGTGATCTCATTATCTCCATCATGACAGAAGCCCAAGGCAAGTCTTTCCACTCACATCAAAATACCAAACAGCTTGAGGGAGTAGCTGCCAATACAGCTCAGGTTTAGACTTGCTCAATATTTTATTTCTCACCTGAATCTTACCAACCTTGTATTGAATAAGCTGTTTGAAAGGCTTAATCAGCGCGAGCCCTGCTGCCTATTTTAGAAGAGCAATATGCATAATCAGGAGCCATTTTTTACTCAGGTAACCAGTTTTTGTTCTGGAGGAAGACAGTTCTGGTTTGGGTGGCTTGTTGCATTTGAAACTTGAAAAACAAGCAATGTGAGTTTTGGCTAACAACAAATTTTGGTAAATTCACAAGGAGGAAGTATGAGATAAACAGCAGATACGGAATCAATCACTGCACTCCTTGCAGTGTTCTGGCTTGAACAAGCCAGATGGTACCAGATGCCTCAGATTCAAGAGGAACACTGAAAACAATTTTTTCACTGAATGGTAGGGTTTCATATGCCAATAGAGAAAGCCCAGTAGCTAAATTTTAATATTTGAAGAGTCATGCCAGGCTTAGAATTTCATTAATGGTATTCCAACTAGTTTCACTATCTTTCTCCTTTTTATGAAATTCTGCCATGTCATTGATTTGATGTGATCTTGTGCTAATGAGTACCACAAATTAATTCATAATAGCCCAGGAAAAACTTCAATGCAGAAGACAGTGGCTCTTGATAACCACCAACGCAAGGTCTAGCTAGGATCGAACCTACCTAAAACAGAAAGAGCTGTTTACAAACTTGAGGATTGAATTTCCTTTAATTTCAAGGACAGTACAGCCCAGAAGGAAAAGTACTTTTCTTTGTAGTCAAAATACATCAGAGAACACTTAAATAATAGTCTGGACTTCTTGTTATTGGCAAGGTCATATTTTGAGTCAGATTCCTACCATCAAAAATAGTATTAATTCCAAGGATATTAACAGAAAGTACATTTTCTCTCTTCTTCCAATGATACAAATAAATATTAATAAAAAGACTTCCATTAAGTGTGTTACCAAGATTTAACATTATGTATGCTTATTTTAAAATGTTATTGATTTATAAGTATGTGCTTGCATTTACTAAGAGGAGAAACTATTCCAACCTTTTCATCTATAAAGATGATAGCTGAACATTGATTCTGCAGCAGAAAAGAAAAGGTGATTACATTTTGAAAACTAATAATGTGTAGCTTCAAGCAAATAAAAAAAAATCCATTTATATTTATTATTTGTTTTCCGATGTACTATACGTTCTACAGCCCTTTTTCAAAACTGCAGACTACTTACACCACTATCTGAAATATACAAATAATTGCAAAGATAAAAGAATATAGTGGTATTTTTCCTCTCCACTACATGTGGAGAGGCAAGTGTACTGCAGTACAATTACTGAAGCTTCACGAATAGGCATAGGCAGAACACTATTTTAAAGTTATTAAGTAAAAAAAAGACACCAGTGAAAATAACTATTTATATCAGTAGATGCTGTTTCCTGAGAGTATGTTGCTATGTGACAAATCCATCCACAGCTAAAGTCAGTAGAAAGATTCTTTTTTACTTGTGTGGTCTGGGCCCTAGGAGAAACAGACTTGGATTACACAAATGTGTAGGAGTGTTTATAGCCCTTTTCAGAAAACTACCGACACAGGACCACAAGTTGTACCAGAGGAGGTTGGAGTCGCCTTCCCTGGCAGTGTTCAAGAGGCGGCTTGATGAGGAGCTACAAGATATGGTTTAGTAGCTCTGGCAGCAATGGTAGTGGGAAGACGGTTGGACTAGATGATCTTATAGGTCCCATCCAACCATGTGATTCTATGATTCTATGATTCTATGATTCTAGGACTGAGGGAAAAAAAAATGCATTTCAGCTAATTCATTTATGTTATGGGGCTTCTGTTACTGTCTTGAACTGAAAGTGTCAAGAAGCCAATATAGCCTTGAACTACTAAAAATATTACAGTAGATATTTTTGTGCAAGTTAGTTTATGTGTCTCCTTGAAAGCGATAATACCACCTCTACCACTTTAACCACAAAGAACCAAGCTCTCAGGTCCCAGTGCCTCAAGCTCATCAACATGTGTAATTTTTCCCTACTGCCATTTCTTTTGAAAAATTTGTGGATGTTTTGATCCACACCACTGTCCATGTCTTGCAAAATAACCATTTTAGAGGAATAAAATAGGATAATTTGAGCTGGGCAGCTTTACTATCATGGCTAAGAGCACATGGAAAGGAAGTAGCTGATGCCCAATGGTCTCTCAGACTGGGTAAAATATATGTGCAATCTTCATCACTAAAGTATACAGATATATACCAGATAATAATATATTAGAGTATACAATTTTACTAATGTAAATAATATGTCCTGTAATTGAATATTGAATCTTTAATTGAGTATTCATTCAGATTATCAGATTCTATTATCCTTATTTGGTTACAAGCCTTTTTTCACGTGGCCTACTTATGAAAACAGATTTGAAGATTAGACTAAGCTTGATGCCTTAACAGCTGCATTATTGCAGCCTGCCTTTTCCTAGTCAAATTAGCAATTCACCTTAGGGAAAAGTTTTGTAAATAAATATGTGATTAATTCTTCTTTCTGTGCTTCAATTGAATCCATATTTTTTCTCTTTTCACTATATAGCATATAAACTGAACACCCCACTATGCAGAGAGATTAGACCTGACAGAAAACCCTACAAAAATGTCAGCACTCAATGAGTAAGCATTAATGTCTACTTTTAGATTCAGCATGCATACAAGGTAAGTAACAAAACTGCACTAATTTTGTTCATGTGGGATAGCACATATGCTGGCATAAGTGTAACCTGAATGATACTGAAGGCTTAATTTGCAAAATTAAACAGAGAGTAGGCTTTTTGTTTATGACTCCATAAACTGGGGAAATTCAAAACTTCCTTACAAAGACTTAACAAGACATTTTTGTACTTGTAGTGTAAGAAAGTATTACCAGAAAATGCAAAACATACTGACAGAAGTAAAGGTCAAGGCTCGCTTGCATTCATCCTGAACACTGTGCCAAGTTCTCTCCATATCATAATTCATCAAATAATTTAATTAACTTGTTTAAAATTATAATTAAGTTAGGCATACTTCAGGTCATGCAATTACAGGTCTGTGAAGAGAGTTTTATACCAACAAAGCAACTGCAATCCAAATGACAAATCACACATTCTCTAATAACTATCCGTTCCCAGATAGCTATTAATAATTTTTTCTTAAAACCAAATTAAAAGGGTTATTTCTTGCTCTTGCTCAGGAAAGTACTAAGAATCACTACAGTTATTGACTCAGGATAAGGTTTCTTGATTAGAACCCGGAATCATCATCTCCCAGAAACATAAACACTGTCAGGAGACATTGGCGTTACCATTTCCTGTTTCACTACGGAATTCACAATGATTCAGAGGTGGTTTTTTCTTCTGGTTAATCTTTTAACTTGTTATCGGTTTCTCATTGCGTGAGAGCACATAAATTCCTTATGCTATATGGTCTTAGAACCTGGTCTTCAAAAGAGCTGAACGAAAAAGCTACCAACTACTGTAGTAAAGAAAAATAAAAATCTGCTCAACCACTGAGCTGTATAACTTTACCAATATATGAATATTTATCCCTGGTGAAGATACACTGCGGTACCCATGAGGGACAGAGATGAAAGTATTTTGCCTTATTATCTCGTTCGACAGGTGAAATTCACAGCACGCTGAGTCAGCTGAGCTGAGGCACGGTGAGGCCAGAACCGGCAGACCATCTGACAGCAAGAGCACCTATGTTGCAAGAAACCCATGTCCATAAAGGCTGGTTCCAAAGTTAACAGAACAGAAAGAATGAGTAGGTTGAATGCATTTAATTTGACACACTTTACTGTATGTTTGATAAATAACATTATAAAGGCTGGCTAGGTATAGAAGATATAGAAAAACTGTACCTTCAAAATGATCTTTGAGAAAAAAAAAAGAGCTGTTTGGAACCTCTCAGCTGCTAAGCAAACAACTTGCATCAAATAACACTGGTAAGTTAGAACTCACACAATGAATGAAGCAAATCCTGTGGGCTCTGAAGAGCAAACTGCTACTTTCTAGCACATTAGAAAAGTGGAAACAGGAATTTTTTTTAATTATTTTTTTTCCCTCAGAATAATCATTTCACTAACCTGGCAATCATTTAGAGTTTGGCAAAGAAGAAAAGGGAAGGTTGTTACTCACTCAAGAAAACTAACAGACTGTACACCACAGGTGTTGACCAAAAACAAATGTAGAATATACTGTCAGGAAGATAAATGCATAAATGAAAACTCAGCCTTAAGTGTATTTCTAAGACTTAGACTGCTGGGTTATTTATCCCTGTTCTTCTATGGAGCTACACTTGCTATACTTCTTGATTCATGACATTACTACTGTAGCCATTTGACTTGTATCTCGTCTAGAAGTTTCCAGTCCTGTTCCAGAAATAGCCTGACCAAATATGAATACCTATTTCACACCAACAATAAAAAAGGCAGTTTGCCTTACGTTCTCTGGTGGTAAATTGCAATTCAGGAACTATTTCATGACTCTGAGGATACCTTTGCCGTTCCAGTTTAAACCAAAGCGCTCATGAATCTAACCCTGAAACTTCAAGTAATCCCTTCAGATCATTATGCCATCCTGCTAACACAGGCAATGCAAAGTTGTTATGCTCTTTATTTACAAGAAATCTTTATCTAGACCTCATACAAAGAGTTTAATAGGTAAAGCAGTTTGCTATTTTGAGGTGTAAAATGTTGAGGGGCAATTACATTTCCAAGCTAAATGCCTGGATACTAAGTCTTGGAAGGAAACAGATCCATACTTCCCTGAGAAGATATGCTGTTTCCTAGGAGAAAAATCTATGATGCTGATTTTCTTCCCCCTACCTACTGCTGCCAGGCAGCAGCATGGGGAGCCAGGCAGGACTCTCATCCACAGATGCCTGCTTGGAGCCTGCTGGCGAGGTGAGTGCTCTTGCACTTTTCCTGGACCTGACAAAAACTCTCAATAACAACCACCCAAAGAAGGACAATGTAATAACATCTGCCATCTTTCACAGGTTTCTGTGCATGACTTCCTTTTCTTCAGACTTCACACCCTAGATGTCAGCAGAAGCTCATTCAGACTAACAGCAAGAGAGATAGCTGGCACGATGGAAACAGGGAGGGAGGCAAACAACAGGACTGTAGTAAAAAGTGTGATTTAAATAAAATTTATCATGACAAAGTGTTTCCCTGTAGGTAGGGAGATTTAAATTCACTGATGATGTTATTGACTAGCAAGTATAATGTATGGTAGCAGCAAGACTGTTAAACTCAATTTTGCCTGTATATGATTTCTAACAAAAATGAATTTTCCTTGCTTACTTATCTTTGACACCAAAAGATTATTTTTCTCCAGCTGCGTTTTCTGCCCCGTGCTTTGCCATAATTTCAGAAGAAACATAAGGGCATATAGTGATCCTGGAGGAAAGGGAAAGCCTAGATTCTTTCATGGAGGAAGTTTCTAGTGAGGGTGAGGAGTGTGGAGATTGTGGAGTTACTTTTCCATACATTTTTCGGAAGGTAAGTATTAAATCCGTCATAAAATGAATTTCTGAAACACCTAGAGGAATCATCAACATTACCACCTACAAGTAATTTGAAATTGTCTTTTTTGTAAAATAAAGTATTTTTTCATGTTTGTTTTTTTTTGTTTTCAAAGATAAGTTGGTCTTGCATTTTTGAGACTAAGATTAGTTTGACTTATTTGTCTCTGATAATGACACCACAAACATTTAAGATGTTTTTATATTGAATTCAAACAATACTAATAATAAGAAATTAACCTGAATACAATATACCAGTTACTAAACATAATAGATTCCTTTTTTGCTTCATCTACTGCGAATACATTCACATCCACAGGGTACCTCCCTTTAGATCAACTCATAACTCATGCTTTTTTTACATCCTCCATTGTAAGAGCTGAGGTGCAGATTTACGATAAAGGAAAAAATGCCACATAGTAACACTCTGAGTAGCACAGCTCATGACACAAATATGTTCACCAATAACTCTATGCAGACTGCATTTTGCTACTATTTCATTGACTTTCCTGGGTCTCCAAGAAGCTTATAATGCAAACCAGGGTCACTGGAATTGGTCTTTTGCCAGTGCCTTCTGAAATGGCTTTTGTCAGCAGAAAGCATTGTAAACTCAGTCACATATGAGTGAAGTCCAGGAAGCAACAAACAACTGTGTATTAAAGAAATACATAAATTCTGTCCTTCTTGTCACTGGAACACGGCCATCTCTGCACGCCTACTTTAATGAGAAGAAATATTGCCATCATTGAGGTCTGTATTTCAGCAATAGTATATTTCTTTCAATATGATTTTAATGTTTTGCTGTTTCCCCAAAAATCTTACAAAAGTGTAACATGTAATGTATTCAAGCACAGATGACATGAGACACATTAAACATGAGCAGCGCATCAGGTGGTACTTACAAAGGCAATGCCAGGCAAAGTGAGATTTCTGCCTCAAGAAATTGCAGGAAAAGAGAGGAAGAACACTAATCAACAACAACATCATCATCAAAAATCTTGTTTCTACTGCTTGCCACTAACGGTACAGTGATCCCATCTTTGAGGCAAAGATCCTGGCAGCAGGTGCTGTTAAAGGGCTCCAACAGGGCAGGGAGAGAAATCCCCATGTGTTGTGGTTTTGAATTCAGAACCAACAACAGCAGCAAGCTTAGTAGCCATAGCTGAAAATGGAAAGAGAGCAGTTCTGGCCTGCCTGGTAGATCTTCAAAGTCTAAAACCAGCTTGAAAAAAATCCCTAAGCTGCTCCAAAAAAAAGTTCCAAAATTATAACATTTTAAAGTTTCATATGTACTTGGGAAATAGACATTAATAAGAACAAATTAAAATAATGAATTATATACTATTTTCTATCTCATATGTGAGATTTATTTCTTCTTTTTCTTTCTTTCATTCTTAATTTCTTGTGTTTCATCTTTCTATTATTTCTTTTATTTTTTCCCTTTACCTGGCAATTTTCTTTTGTCATACTTGGACTTCAATTTCTTCTTTTCCGCTTTGATCAACAATATTATAATAGGTCATCATAGATGAAATTCTCCAAATGCATCATATAGCTGAAATATAGCTTCACATTGCTCCAGGAAATTAGAAAACCAGAATCATCTGTCTCTTTTTCAGAAGTGAATCTTGGGAGCATATAAGATATGCATGAGTCAAGGTCAGAGAAGAACATCAGAGCAGTCTTGGGAATGGAACTGGAACTCTACCCTATATTTATCATAAGATAGTTCTTCTCTCAGCTAAAAAAAAAAAACAACCACAAAATAAACCACCCACCCAAGGAAAAAAAAGCACTTTTGAGCTTCTGATCTCTGAATCCCATTGACCTAGAGTTATTAATTATATGTCTACATGGATCTTTTCATAATTGTCTCATTGAATGTTTAATTAAAACATCTCTTTTCCACATTCTTTTATTAAACACAAGTGTTCTGATGAGGCCTTTAAGAATTTATTTATAGATTAGGCACTTGGCATTTCAATACATTTTATTAATTGCTAATGAACTGCATTTATTCAGAAATAAAGTTTTCTCTTATGTTATTATAAAATATATTTTATTACTGGAAGATATATATCAAAGTCTAGAAAGGATGTATTTGTCTTGTTGGCAACAACTCTATTTATATAAAGTTAATATAAGTATGTATGTTTATGAAATGCATATACTATACTCACAGAGAACTAACTATGAGTTTCCATAGTTTTAAGATCTCTTCTTTATGAATTTCTTCAGCATTCAGTAAAATAAAATAAAGGGAAACAAATGTAAAAGTCTTTGGTTGCTTGCTTAAAGAAAGATAGTCCTATTCTGTTTGTATTTGTACTTTCTTGTTAAGACGGCATATTTCTTTCCAGGATTCCCAAAGATAAAACATGTATTCATGTATGGTAAAGTTGACCCAGAAGCACATAGGCCTGCAAAACATTTCACAAGCAGTGAATGGTGTGTGTATATATATACATCTGTGGGACACAGACTTCATAATTAATGGAGTTTCTCACACCTCAGCTGTTAAGATGCCTACCCCTTGCCCTCACATTTCTTGTAGCATTAAAATAAGCCCAACAAACTCATTCCAAAGAAAGGTTTATTCAGTATATTCACAGAATGTTAAGGGGCAAACAAGTTTTTCCTTAAAAAAAACAAATCACCACATATCTTTTCTTGGTTTGGATTTATGGGCCACATATATTACAGATTTAAAAGCAAAGGATGACATCTCATCCTTAAAAAAATATCCAAGAGCCAGCAGCACAACAACACTTGAATAGAAATTTTGTTTATTCTCACTATTTTTTTTTCATAAGCACTAACAATGTAGGTACTCAGCATCCCCCAGGGATCATTTAACATCAATAAAAACACGTCGTCCAAACGCAAAAGATAAAAGACAACCAATTATATTTAACAGCAAAACTCCAGGCTAATGTTCCCAAATACATGATTAGTCAAAGAGTAACAGGTTATTTTGTGATATTTTGCATAAAGAATGACACTTCTTTTTGTCTTTTAGATCAATTTTGCCCTCTAATGTTATCAAATTAATGCATAGTTTTAGTTCTGTATCTGTTTTCTTATAAAACCAGTAAATGACATAAAAGGCGAATGTCCATCATTTTCTTATTTATTTTCATTAATAATGATATGAGTATTACTCATTCAAATGAATTGAATATCCAGTACATACTATTATTTCCTCTCCTTCCCTCTAGTCCCATGGAGTCTCAACTATTAGTCTAATCATTCTCAGCCATGTGACAAAAAGACACCACCATCGTACATTGTTGATCAGTTCTGCTCTAGAAATACAGAAATATTTTTACCTCTAGTACACATCTGCAAAGATAAAGGATAAACAGGACCAGGTCCAGGTTAAACTAGTCCAGGAAAACTTTGTTTCACACCAGGACTGGAAATAAGAGTGGAAATATCAGAGAAAAAAAATACAGTGGTATCATGTTTAACTCCTCACTGACTAGAAAGCAAGAACTGTAGTTTAATTTTATAGATTCAGGAGCAAAACCAGTTGATCTACTGTGAAAGAATACCACATTTGGAGGAAAATAACTTATTTTCCTCAGTCTTTACTGTTTGGATTTTTTTGTTGTTTTGGGTTTGTTTTTTTTAGGGGATGTTTGGGTTGGTTGGTTGGTTGTTTTCCTGGTAAGTGGCAATCAGTTATTTAAAGTATTAGATTTCCATTTTCACCTGGATCTTTCACAGATATCTTGTATAAAACTAAATATCTACACTACACTTTCCTGAACATCTGTTTTCGTTTGTCTCCATTTGGTCGAAAAGTCTCTAGTTTCTTGTGAACTGCATAAGGTACCAAAGAGCTATCAATTCAGAGCCCTAAGTTATCTGAAAGACTACTTATTATCAGGATCTTCTAATTTAGGTGACCGCTCTACTATCCCATACCACTTATGATGAGAAAGCAAAGCACTTCACTGTCATTCAGGTCTAATGCCACCATTTTTTATTGTGAACTCTGGGGACACCCCTGAGCGGGTCACGTTTTCTCACAAAAAAAAAAAAAAGATTAATATCAACTCATTAGTTCTCAATATTTCAAAGTGAATTTTGAGGTCTGTTTAAAGCATCATTTCCTCTCTACAAAATGAAACCAAATTAGAGTTGATCAAGAAACATTTGATTTCTGCATTTATATGTATATATATATCTTACACTTGTTTAATTACTCTTTAGAAATAGCAGGGGTCATGTAATTAATGTAGCACACACTGATGGGGGCAAGACTGCTTGAAGCCTTTATGGCTTACGAACAAGACAAACAGTAGTAACTAAATTTACATAGAGGAACTGGGAGGAAGGAGACCATGCAGGGGAAAAAAAAAATACTATGGAAATGTAGAGTCATCAAAACATATATCTACCGCAAGCATGAAGTAGCTCATTTTACAGTCTAAACATTTTCCCTTCTGACCATGATCAAGAAAAATCTTTGACTTGTAATTGATTGCAAACACTCACTGCCTTCAGCCCTTTCAGTGAACATTAGGCCAACCTGATATAAACCAAAATGCCCTTACTGGAATTTACTCAGGCAAATAGGAAGCATGCAAGGTTAAGCACTCCGTGCTGCCACTACATATGTGGGTATCACTAGAAACTTTCTGAAGAAAGTATTTCACAGGCACAACTCTGTCAAAGCAACATCAGCTTCCAAAGCAGTGAATTAAGATTCCCATCAGCAGATTATTGCATGTCAGAAAGTTAATTCTGGGTTACATTGAGCTGGTACCATGGCACACCGTGCCACACACCCACAAACATGTGCCGTATCACTAGACAGATGAGAAGTAGACTAACATGACAAATGTCAGGTCTGCAGCTATCAGATGAGTTACCAAACTGCGCTTCAGATGTATAGGCAGTTAAACAAGCATTTCATTTTTGGGAACCTTTGACTCCAAGGAGGTACCTGCAGGTCAGGATGAACCAGCAGTTTTTAGGAAGGTCTTTCTAATAAATTGTGGACTTGACATTTGTGTGGGTCATTTGAGTTCTAGTTCTTAAAAGTATTCCTAACTAATTTTATTTGTTATAATAACTTCTAAGAAGTACACAAGGCATCAGAAACTAAAGTGGCTATAAAATTGTTCCTCTTATCATTACCTGACTCAGTGGGAAACGAAGTGGGAGGAAGAAGCATATCTGATTTATACACCCTATGCTTTTTTGCTCAAGCAAGACCTTTCCTGGAAATTACAGCACAGAAACATGTTTCCCCTGACCTTTTATACCTACAAGCAGTACAAAACCAAATGCCCTTTCACTGATGTCCAGCACTCTTTAGTCCAAAGACAGGGCCTCCAGGGGACCTTTACCAGAACCTATAAGTGACTCAGAATTACGTGCTGGCAGTAGACAGACCAGGATCCAGATGGTTTGATCTCATTCCTGGACATACTGCCACCTGTTATCTACATTTCTCATCAGAACATGTATATCTCATATTCACAAATACATGCTGACCTATTTTAATTAGGTTGTTTTTCTGTCTAGATATTTGGCAGTAGATCTTGCTGTTTTTGTCATCATATGTCAAATAAAGCCATCCTCACATTTGGGGATTCCTGAGGCTTTTCTTGAACTTCTCAGCATTTATGTGTGCAATATGAATGTTTCCATATAATTTTCTATCCCTATTTGCCCTTTACTGTTTTAAAAAACATACGGTCCTATTGAAACTGCACTCCCTTCTCCTTATCCAGGGAAGAGCTGCCCTTGCTATGATGTTGGTCAGCAACAAACCCTTACCCAGCATGCAAGAGTTCAACATGCAATTGCAACCACACCGGTGTCATGATCATCCTGTGCACAATCCATTGATCTAAGACCAAATCTCTAACCCTGAGGTAAAGTTGAAGGTACGAGGTGGCTCCAGTGTGCCCTAGGGTATGTGGGATCCAGTGCCAGAGGGTTGCTTTGGCCCAGCCCCTCCTCCACTCAAATTAAATGTGGGACTTGGCCATGGGGCTTTTCCTCCAAATCTGCATGGTCTCACACATTTCTGAGCTTTTATTGAGACTCTCACCACATTTAGCAAGGCTAAAAGTAACTTCTACACTAAAATACATAAGTGTCTCAGCTGTATATCAAACAGTACTTAGCTTAGTAGCTGTAGAAATAAAGTGGAAAATGTGAACTCCAGTTTCTCAAAAATCAGACACATTAACTTAATATTACTTGAAAATCATGTTGACTAAGTAAATCTCCTGACTAGGAACCATCTTCCTTTTGCGTTTCTTTCTGCCAGAGGTATTGGGATAGAGGGCTGAAGGAGAACTGATGCCTAGTTTCTCTGAATATTTTGAATTACATATGAATAACACATATAATTACACGCAAGCAACACATACAAATCTCCAGCTTCACTCTTACATCTCTGCAAATGCCTTTTTTTTCCCCTTATCCCCATGTAATGTCAGTTAAATAATCAGACTCTTCTGGCTAGAAAAGCATATGAGCCTAGAGTACCAATCAATATCCTTATTATGCTTTAAACAGCACAGGCTAGGGGACTTCTACATTTTCTAACCATTATGCCTCTTCTTTTAAAGCATACTTTCATTATAGTCAAAATATACTATCCTCATAACATTCTTTTCTGTCATCTCTATATCACAAGTTGCTCTCATGCTGTAATATGAAATAAAGTTTTTGGAAGAGGTTATATAAAAGATAATGCAAGTATAAAATTATATTTTATTTTTCTCACTGTGGGTTTTGAAGCAATCAGCCTTACAATAAACAAGAGACTTTCTTGATAGGAACAGTCAGTATTTGTCAGACATATTTCCTTAAAAAGAGTTGACTTAGTATTAATAGCAATCTGTCATTCTCCCTGTCAATCAGGAACTGCAATCAGCCACAAACACACCCTCTAGTTCTCCTTCAATCAGGGAAATAGTGCAGAAACTCAATTGTAAGTATTTAATAAATTCATAAAGGGAAAAATCCATCAGAAACTGTTGGGACCACACTGTGATATCTTTATTTAAATTCGGATTTTTCTTTCTCTGTGAGTATCTTTATCATTTTCCATGGTTCTTCACATGCAGCACAGTTCTAAGAGCCTTAAAATCTAGGGTTGTGTGTTTTGGGAAGTTTTTATTTCACAGTTATTTGGAAAAAAAAAGAATTAGTGTTGAAACTGTTACTATTTAACACTAATGAAAATGTATGTCACTTTTTTTTTCAAATACTTTCCGGGAATGGAAAAGTAGGTTAGCTGTCAGCTCTTTCCAAACAACCTCCGCAACAAAGAACCAGAGCAGACTCCTCATTTCCCAACAGTGAGGTATCATTAAAAAAACACCACGAATTTAAAACCAGGCAGCTTCTTTTTGAAGAGCTTAAGACATTAGCAAAACAGATTGTTTCTCCCAATGGTATGTTTAAACAAGCAAGGTACTTTCAAAGTGTTACTGTATGAAACAGAATTTCACTTATGTATGTGTTTGTGATGCCAAATATGATCTCCTGAAATGCCTTGCAGATTATTGTTCATTATCAAGGAGAGACTTTGTTAGGTATTACCAAGCCTCCAGTATTGGTACCACATGCTTTAATTCCCCTATGGGAAATGTCATCCAGGACAGAAAAAGTCACAGAAAGGTAGGGGCAGAAAAAGTCACAGCAGGTAGAAAATGATGCGAAGCTTTTGGCAGTTCTTTAGAAAGAACACAAAATAGTCTGGGGTTTGGAATTTTGTTTTCTTTTTTTCCCCAGGAAGATTATCTTACAGTACTGTAATAAATTCATACTTGATACATCACATCCAAGAATCAGGAGATATTTGTTCCATTTGGCTGAACTATAAGGTAAAGTACTATAACCCTGACTAAAAGTCCTCTGAGACCCTTGGGAATCTTTCTATTGGCTCTAACTACGTAAGCCCATATAAATACTGACTGCATTGCAAAATGCTTGTAATAAACACGAATATGTATACACTACTTACAAGAAAGAAAAGCATTTTAAAGTCAAAGTAACAGACAACTTTTAGATTGAATTCTTGAAAACTGCAAGGTAGAAATGTCACTTTTAAAATATGGCTACCTGTAACACATTTTTGTTCTCTAATTGTTGTCTAGTGAATCCACTGTCCTGAAAAAAAAACATCCAATAACTCAGGAGTTATAGCTCTGGTGCTATTGGGGGATATTATTCTTAAGAAATTCATTTTATTAGTGACATCAGAATAGAAAAGTAGTTTAGTATTCAGGTGAAAAGAGACACTCTTTGGCAGCCTTGGAAACAAGAGTAGAAGGAGTATTAAAGTCTGAAACTGTCAAAAATTTCGTTTCAATAAACCATAGAAGACTAGGTCTCCAGAGGAAATGTGGAAGACGAGTTATAAAATATATATGTGTATATATATACGTGTGTATGTGTGTGTGCATCTGAATAGAAGAATTTGAAGCTAAGTATTTATACTACTATGAATATTGTCATATAAAATTTCTCCTGTTTAATGGAAAATAAAGATTTCCTGTCAGAAGATGTGTATTAAGTATAAATTGTTCCTATACTTGATACTTCTAGAAAGCTACCAATGATATTCCTACATGTTATAATGTCTCTTTCAAGCACTAGTTAAATAAATATTCAAGAAAGGGTTTGAGGTTTGGGCTTTTTCAATACTTCTGAGTGAAAAGATAGAAACGTACCACAGTCACAATTACAGAATTGAAATACACTTACAAGGCCAAGAACTAAAAGCCAGGAAAGGCATTTTCATGTGAACCATTAGATCAGATAAAGTAGATTACATTCACCTTTTAACATCAAATACTAAATCTTAAAATTATCAGACTAATACTGCTTTGATACCATATTAACTAACTGATTTTATAAACAATTATTATACTTAGCAAGAGATGTAAGATTCGCACTTCTTGTATGAATATAAAATTATTCCAGCCTATCTTTTGGTTGGAACATGTAAGATGCCCTTTATCATATAGATTCTTCTGCCTTGAACACTAATAATAATATCCCGCAAGCTGAAGTCAGCAATGAAGCTGTTCTAGTACGGGATGATGGGCATATTATTTTGAAAACACTATATTAAAATGCAATAATTTAAAAGATTGGTTTACAGGTATCATGCAGTATGGTTTATTCTACTTAACAGGTCTAGTGTTTCAGGAAGGCATTAAGCTATTCTGCACTGTAATTTGTCTTCCATATGTATTAGGCATCTGCTTGGTAGCTAAGAAGAAAACGAGTCTTTCTGTTGTTGCTCTCTCTGGCTCAGTATATTACAACAATAATGTATACTTAGATATTCAAAATCTTTTAAATTCATTTTGAGACACAGCATCTGAAGTCCTGGATATAGGGGTACCATTACGACACGTACCCTAGGCCTAAACTGTGCTTGCAGCCTTCCCCATTGTCACCAAAATGCTCCAGCTTGATGACAGAACTAGCCAACAATGACACTTAATAAGCTTTGTTATACTCCATAGTTTTATTCTTAGGGTGTTATTCTGTTGTTCTGAGGCAGCTAATGCCAGCTTGTGCAACGAAGTACCAGAGACAAGCCACATGTATATCAAAGTGACTGTACAATATTCAGCAACATCTGAACCCAGAGGATTATTTTTAATTAGAATCATAGAATCATAGAATCATAGAATGGTTAGGGTTGGAAGGGACCTTCAAAGGTCATCTAGTCCAACCCCCCTGCAAGAAGCAGGGACCCCCCTGCAAGAAGCAGATAATTCCTTCTATCTATATTTTCCTGAGCATCATTTTGAAAATTGTCATATTTCACTGGTTTTAAAGTATTCATTTATTTGAAAGTTTCATCATTTTCTGTAAATACTTCCCATAATAAATGTGGTTCTCTTGAAGGACAACATTTTCAAAAGACACAGGGTGCAAAGTAGAACACAGTGATTGAAGTAAGAATCAAGGCCTGTGAAGTCCAGTAAAATAGGATCTACATTTAATTAAATTGGATTTCTCATTCTGGAAGGCAATGATAAATAGCATTATTGTATTTGCAATGCTTTAAATCATGAGGCATTCACATAGTTATGCTGTTATCAAGCATGTCTAGACATGGCTGCAACAAAGTTCTCTGTTTTACCCTTTTAATCAGGCTTTCTGCGCTGCTTTTTCTAACAGCTCTGGCACGAGTAATTTGCTATAATGAAGATCAAACATAGGCGTAAAAGTGCAATTAGAAATGCGCCATCTTTGTGGGAATCCAGTCTTCCCATTTAATAATAATGGAACTGAATTTGACTTATTGTTTGTAATTTCTGTTAGAGGGATCAAATTAGTAATCTACTGGAAAAGTCACCAGACAGACAAGTCAAGAAACTAATGACTGCTTTTCTGTGGAGTTAGTATAGTAAAGACTGGGTTAGCGCAAAATAGCCTGTATTCCTAACATTGGACAAGCATCTAGGCATGCATCAAAACTAAAAAGAAATGAAAACCAACATAAATGAAGTATTACATTTCTATAAAATCCATAACTTTCATCACTTTACAAAAACATGTATTTTGTTTTATACACAACTTCTTCATACTGGAGATTTACAGCTGTTCACTGCTTTTTTTTTTCCCCCTCTATTTTCTGTGTGTATGTCTTTTTCCTTCAAATCCCCAGAGCAGTCTCAGAATGGCCTAAACAAGTCTGCATCACTCTCATGCTCCATCCTCATTGACTCAGACTGCTGATCCCAAGCTGAACCTTTGCACACACAAAGCAGAATCTCACCTTTCAGACGCAGACTGACCCTCTCTCACACTGAACCTAGTGTCAAGCAACACTTTCCAGACTGTAAACACCAGGAATATTTAGAAAAGGACACCTGGAAAGGAAACAATCTTTGATTCCTCCTGCAAAGGAAACAAACTTTGATTCCTTACCTTTAAAGCCGGAGTCTTTTCAGATCAAGTTACTCTAGAGGCACATGCTAAAAAAAAAATCGTGTCTCATAAAAGAGCTCAATGAAGTCAAATCTCTTAGGTAAAAAGAAAACAGATTTCAAGATAACACAGGTTTTTATGCAGGGAAGTTTTGTGTAGGTTTGTTGGGCTTTGCTGCACAGTAGATGTGCACTTACTTACCCCGTTACTTCTGTTAATGACAAGAAGCAGACCACTTCACGCTGATTCTTTTAACAGGACCCCACGAGAAGGACTCTACTATGGAATACTATTCTCCAAGGCCATCTCAGCCAGCTTGCCAGAATTCCTCCTTTAAAAGAAACTGCAAAAGCAAATCTATTAGACATTTTCTACCAGATATTTCAAGCCCTGAACAAACAAGATGAACACCCATATGGTGGCCAACAATTTTAAAAGTAACTGACAGTCCAGAATGGGACAGTGTGGATCCAGTTTAAGCATCTGAAAGTGGTGGGGACAAAAATGAGAAGGGTGATCTTCTTTCTGAAACAGAGCAGCTGACTGTAATGAAGTTATTTGGAGTGAAATCATATGGACTTTAAGGGAAGTTTAGATGTCTCCACTATACAGAAAAATTTGTATGTCAACATATCAGGACCTCAAATGGAACTATGCACACAGCACCTCTTCCTCTGCACATCTTCTATGACTAATAAAATAAAAAAAAATAAATTTATAAGCATAAAAATTTGGAAAATTTCCACATATTTTAACTTTTATGGATATATGTGTGTGTGTGCACATGCACACACATGCATATACCTCTATAAAGCGATCTTAAAGGAAAGAATGGGTTTGGCTATACTTATTTCATAAAGAGTGTGCAATCTTCATCGCTATTGCCTTGTCTTTATGGGAGATGTTGCATTTTCAATGATAACTAGAACATAACGGATGTGTTGCATTTGAAAAGGTGTGTGTCCTCATTTAGCTTGGTTTCAAGCTACAAAACCTTCATTTTTTACTCTAGGGCAGCTGTCTATAAAGCATATCAGTATGTCTCTGCCAAAAAGCTCAAATTTCCTAGCCAAGTTTCTTCTGCATATGGAAGACAGGAGCAGAAACTCTGTTCTAGCAGCTTAAATCACCCACCTTTTTTGATAAGCGGAGCTTGGTGGTAGTAACTTTAATTTCTCTAACAACTTGGTAGGAGTAGGTTGTTAGAAGCAGGAAATCGTTTGTTTTCCTAACAGACAGACAGTCATGTTGTTACATATGGTTTTATAAAATCCAAATCTTTACATTTCTGTATGATTATTTAGATCATACATGGAATTGATCAAAATATGAAAAAAAAATCATAGAAAATTTCAGGGTTTCTGGCCCTTTCAGTTTGTGGCTTGGGGAGTTTTTAAATCAAGAAAGAAAAGACACCCAGCAGAAGAGTGTCATGGGATGAAGCCTACCCAAAAGCAATGCTCAGATAAGTAAAACCTTGACTACATCTGCCCAGGTATAACTCATTTGATGATTCTAGTATGTGCTGGTAAAACAAGCAACATTCAGGCAATTGGTATGGGGAAGGCTTTCCTACAAGCTCTGTACTACCAGCCCTTGTTTAATGGTTTAACTACACATGGCAAAGAAGTAAAGACATGCAAATGAAAAATTTTACATGTTTATAGCAGGTTTGCTGATAGTAACAGCTAATTGATTTTAGTTATGGCAAAACCCAAGGTAATTTGCTTGGAGTTACCACAAGGCCATGGGTTGCTTATGCCATCATTTATGCCAACAATCTAGGTTGGAAAGCAATAATTGGTGAAGACAACAGCTCCTTGGGAACGCAGGTGTTCAATAGCAAGCAGAAAGCTGAACCTGATCCACTGTGCATAAAAACCTGGCCACCAGCCAGGAGTGAGACTCATCAACCAGCTGGAGCAAGTGTCCTGTTTCCCCAAGGCCATGGTGCTGGTCACCACTGTCGCTGTTCTGGAGGCATTTGTGGGTGTGTATTGGTGTGTGTATAGAACAAAAATCACTATCCATGTGGTAGACCCATCCCACTTTGTAAATTACTAATAAATTTTAGCTTACTTGGTGGTGTGGTTCTATTCTTTTGGCTGCCTCAGACTTAAATTCTCCCATGGCTGAATGAGACCTTTGTGTCTGGCTCTCCCTCTCTCTATAGCATCAGAACACTTACATCTTCATTCAGCATAAATTATTAATACTCATAATATTGACAGGAATTAAATATTTCATGTCTGTGTTCTATTAGGATATTGCCTTGGCAATTGTGTTCAAAACCCAACCTTCACCCTCTTCATGTTGAGTTATAACATTTATAGCATGATATAAGACTGGAGATCAGATAAATTTGCATGGAGAGAATATGCATTGTATAATTACAAGGTGAAATGGATTTAAAGGTGTGCAAAACGCAGTGGGAAAAATCAGTTTTAATAATAGATATACATTTCTTATTAGTTTGTTATTTATAATTCAGCAGGGTTAATTATTCTTCTGTTGCCTCTGATAAGGCTGTATAAAGACTCTGAAATGAAAGAGTAAAAGGTGAAAACAAACTTCTGTATAAAGCTATTTGACTTTTCCAAACTTTACATGTTGTATATCTGCAAATTAATTGCATAGCACTTTTATTTGCTCATTTGTTTGGCTTTCTGTAAAAAAAAAAAAAAAAAAGGCAGAAAGTTACACTACTTTTAAACATGGCAAAGCCCCTATAGGATAGATATTTTGTTCAATGCATGACACTGGAGACACAGCAGTGACTTAAGAAACTATTAAGGAAGGACTTCTTTTTCAGTATCACATTCTTTGGAGAAAAATAGAGGTAGGATAAAATAAATTGAGAAACTCAGATAATGTAATCAAATTATTTCTTTCTGCTACTGGAGACAACACTGACTATTGATCTGTGGCTGCTCTGCAGTTAACAGTCCTTCATGATCCATTCAGAATATGTGCTTTGCAGTATACGTTATCAAATAAAAAATATTAACTAAGTAATTTATGACATGCAAGGTTTTCAAGCTAAAGTGTATCAATATAAATGAATAGGTCAGAGATGATGAAGTCTAAATATTCCCAAATACAACAAAATGCATACTTTCCATGTGTTTTTCATGAACATGTGGAACTGGGAGGCTGATTATATTGCTAACTTCTTTTGAATAAACTATTCCATAGTTTTAGACAATTGTGCTTTTTTAATATATATCTCAGCAAACAGATGGTGTGGGTGAGTAATCTCAGCCCTTATACTGTCCCCCTTGAAATCTTACTACAGAACAATTTAAAAACAGAAATTTTAAGGACTGGAGAATTTAATAGATTCATACAGTGGTTTCGGTCAGAAGGGGCCTTCAAAGATTATCTAGTCCAATCTCCCTGCCATGTGCAGTGATATCTTTCACTAGATCAGGTTGCCCAAAGCCAAGGTCAGCTAACCTGGCCTTGAACACTTCCAGGGATGGGGGATCCACAACCTCTCTGGGCAACCTGTTCCAGTGCCTCACCATCCTTATCATAAAAAATTTCTTCCTTATATCCAGTCTAAATCTGCCCTTTGTCCTCTCACTACATGCCCTTGTCAAAAGTCCCTCTCCAGCTTTCTGTACAGCCCCTTTAGATACTGGAAGGCTGCTACAAGGTCTCCCCGAAGCCTTCTCTTCTCCAAGCTGAACAATCCCAACTATATCAGCCTTTCATCATAGGAGAGATGTTCCAGCTCTCTGAGCAATTTTGTGGCCCTCCTCTGACTTAGCTCTAACACGTCCATGTCTGTCTTGTACTGTGGGCCCTTGAGCTGGATGGAGTACCCCAGATGGCATCTCACTAGCACGGAGAAGAGGGAGACAATCTCCTCCCTCAAAATGCTGGCCATGGATACAATTGGCAGCCCAGTCCCCTCCCAAGGGACTCTGTCAACCAGGCTCCTAAACAAGTGAGAGTCTGCCCTCCGAAGTCCAAGCTGATAGTTCTGCCTCCTTACTTCTCTGGGAATTGAAAACCCTGTCATTTCATTATCACCTCCCTGTGTTCAGTATGTTTCAACATACTGAACATTCTGAATGGTTTATAGCCATCAGTCGGAACACCAGTCATGTGATTTGTCCCACCACATTTCAGAGATCATTGCTTTCTAGCTGCACTATGGCTTCCTGGTCCTCCTGCTTGTTACCTATGCTGCATTGGTGAAGATGCACTTCAGCTGGGCTACTGACCATGTCACCTTTTCAGAGGAACATATCCTAATTCCTTTGAGGCATTTCACAGGTGCTTCTCCGTTGGTTCCTAATGCATCAACAGCCCCTGGCTCTTCTGTTTTTTAAAGCAAAATTTGTAAAGCCGAGCCAAGAAGTCATCTGGTGTGGGAGCTGTCACGCACTGTCCCTGTCTCTGCAATATTTTCTGTCCAAACACACAGTAAGAGGAACGAATCATCTAGTCAACTCCTTGTTAAGATCTGAAGATCTACCAGGCTGAGAATTGAAGGAAGTCATTACACAGTAATGAGTAAAGGAATAAACTTTTTGTTCCTGATAGAACATGACAGCCAAGGCACAGAGTGGATGGGGAAGCTTAGCAACCCAAAAGGGGACAGTAATGCAACCACCTAGATGACTGCAGCATTATAAGTTGGTTCATTTGCATAAACTGTATTTCCTTCTTTTGCTTCAGACTCTTCAAACTGGATCAAGACTTGAAATAAGTATTTAACCAGACTATAAAGAACATATCTTGGTGGTGCACCTTTATGCAGTAACTTCTCAGAAGCAGACACCAATCATATTCACACTTATTTTAACAATAGTGACACCAGGTTGCAATCAAGCTCAGAGCTCCACTGTGTAAATACATGGTAACAGGTAGTTGACCATATGGAGTAGGGGTTGTCAAAGCAAAAGTCAGCAGCATGTGTCTGTCTTGCTTATGTTCAAGGTTACAATGCAAGTGAGCCAAGAATTTAAACCAGTTCCCAAATTTCTGAATCTCAAATTATACTTCCCTGTGTCTATGCAGATATCTGAGCAGATAATTAGAAAGAGGAAGAACAGAATGTAACAGCTTCTTCTGATATTTTTAAAGTTTACCTTCTTTATCCTAGACAATTAAGAAAAGTAGTAACTCAATCCATAATTGGTAGGCTGTGACATTCATATTACATCTGCATTATATTTTAGAGCAAGTAGGGTTTTGTTGTTTTGTTTTGTTAGTCTAAAAAAAAAAAACATAAAATACCTTAAGTACTCCTTCTGAAACATTCAACAAGGAGGTGCAGTCCATACTGAAAAGAGGCAGTCAGATTTGCATATAGATGTTTCAACTCCCTTTCCTCCTGGCACCACATGCTGTGCATGCACAATATTGAAATTTAACAGTAATATGCCAAAGCTTTACATTCCCCGGTAATTCCTTTGCAACAGTGAGATTTGTCTACTTACTTCTTTGGCATAAATCTCTGGCATTAACATTTGTTATAACAAAAGAAGCAGCAAGAAAAAAGCCAGTTTGAGCCTCTAAACATCATGCATTTCCAATGCAGAGTGAATTTATTTCTAACTCATTAGAACTGACATGGTGTGCAGGATCTGAAGGATGTGTTTGCAAATGACATTCTCTGAAAGTTGAATTTGTAATAAAAGTTATTTATGAACTTGCTGCAGCAAAACAGCTCTTGTAGTAGCATGAACTGTATTCTTAGTAAAAAAATTTCACTGATATAGTTCTCCACAAGAAGCCTCTCTAATGTAAATGTCTTTGTCAGCATGGGGGGCAGAAAAGAAGAAACATGATAAATGGAAGCTTTCAGTTATTATAGCCTTCAAGAAAAACGTGGAAGGCAGAAGGGTTTTTACACACACAGTCAAAAAGAAGAAACTAAGACTCAAGCATGCAAATTCCATGAAGATGATGTATACCCAACTGCAGTAGAGTAATTCTAAAATAAAAGGTAGGTGGAAAGCATAAAATGAGGATCAGAAGAAACTGATATACTAACACTATGCTTTAGTACTTATGCTAAAACCTACAGAAACATATAGGTAAGAATTAATTAACAATTTATATCAGATTTGACAAAGGTTATTGTATTAGACTGTCATTTTCTCATCTGTCCATTGATCTGCTTTGGCTGCTAAGCTGTTTAATTTAGTGGGGCTCCCATTCCACTTGTTCACTTCTAAAACCACTTCTAAAGGCATCACCATTCAGTACTGTAAAGATTTTGTAATCTGCTTAGTTCAGGCAAAAAGAAAAAGAAAAGTTTTGCAAAAAGTACCTGCAAGAAATTGAGAGGCAACTTTCCTTTTGATCTTCACTGGAAAAACTAGCACAAGCATTGTACATTAAAACTACGTGTAATCACAACTGTGGGCAGTCACTGTTTACTTTTGTTTATAGGGTAACAGCACCAAATCAATCAGAAACCTAATTAATCATAGACACCAACAGGATTAAACCTCTCCTCCTTCTAGCTTCCACTCTTCACTTTAATCTCTGCAAGCCAAAATTATGCTATTATTATAATGACAGTTTTGATTGTTATGAGCAGCTCCAAATAATTTTCAGGACGGAAGAAAGTATGGAGATTTTCTCTTCTGAATTTAAAATAGTTTTAGTAACACTGTTTGATTTGCAAAATTTTGGGACTCCCTGGTTCTGACTCTGACTCAGTTTATAAAGCCCAGTGATTAAAGAGCATTACAGTAACCAAAACAAGAAAGCAAGTTGACATATTTGCTAGCAGAGGAGCCCCAGGGAAGCTATTTACTCAGCCCTAGTAAAAGGAGGAAAGTACTGAGCTCCATTTTCTTTAAATATCCCAGAGATCATTCTAGCATTCAGCTAGAACTGGAAGTGTAGTAATACTGGCTAAAATAAAACAAATAAGTTTTTGTGTTTTATTATGACAACAGGGAGTTAATTTTGACTTTTTTAATGGGTCAGAATATAGTACATAGGGAGACATAATGTTGCATCTGAGATTGTCAGCTAAAACAAACTGAAGACATTAAGCAGAGCAGGCGATGTGGGAAACAACTGTGTATATAAATATGGACAGGCAAGTGCAATCTAGTTGGCTCTTTTCTATTTGTGACTTTGCAGGGACAATATGCAAGCTTAGATAAAACCTTTTTCCCATCCTGTGCCCATGTGTAAAATTCAGACTGTGATTCCTAAACTTAGTATAACATCCCTATGTGTAGGGAAGAAAAAAATAGTAAGCAGAAATTCTTCGTTGTATGTTTAGGTCTTTCTTCAGATTAAACTGACCTTCTCACGATGTGAATGTCACAGCTACATTCCTTTTCTAACAGTCTCTTACCCGAAGGTATTCTTATGCACCCTTGCTTGCATCCAAAAAAAGAATCCATTTTTTTTTTCCTCACAGTGTTTGTTCTTTTTCCTCCTCCTCTTTTTACTATTACTGTATTGATTTACTGAGAACTTAATGGAATTTTTGTATCTATCTTCTCTTTACTTAACACATTATTAGCTCCTTCATCAACTTTTTCATTTTCTGTTGGTCCTCAGGTAGTAGATCGTAGGCAGTTCACGTTGTTACTTCCATTGAATACCTCCTTGAATACAATCATTGCTTTTTACAACAAATATTTCCCCGAAGCTATTCGGCCAGATGTGCTTGATTGAAGGAGTGGCGTTTTCATAATGTGATTTTTATATCCTTTGCACAAATCCAATACCATAACTAATACAATCCATGTGCCCAAACCAATCTTAAACATTTCCCTCTGAAAAAAAAACCTCTATAAGACAGGCAAATGAAAGCAGGACTTTTCAATGACTTCTACACAAGATCAGAGATATATATCTGAAAAGACATATGCCTAGAGCACAGTCATTGTACAGCTGTGCTACACAAAATTCAAATTCATAGGCAAGGCATATTATGCCACATGTTCAGAATGATTTGAACTTACGCTGCATGTCAGGTTATTTGGGCACATACTAGTACAAAAATTTACAACAGATCTTAGTAACTCTCACCTGCAACAAAACAATCTTTATTAGCTGAGTCAAAATTCTATGCAAATACATTTATACTCCTTTTAATAGCATCATCAGCTGACTATCCATTGAGATAAATGGTCAAAAACCATTTTATGAAGAAAGTGTTATTAAAGCTTTTTATGCTTCATTAATTTTTCCCCATCATTAAACATTTTTTTACTATTTGTATTGTAACAGGGATATTAAATGTGTGTATGTGCTTGATGAAAATATGTGAGTCAAATATACTGTTTCTGAGAAGTATTTGCTTTTTGAATAGCAGTTTCCCTTTTCGATGTTGCCTCAATTAATGGTCCCAAAACACAAATATATTGATTCAGCTCTTGTGCTGATGTGGATCACAGACAATACTATTTAATTTTAAGTTAGTGCATCCTTAAGAAAAGGCAGCATTTCACAGTATTGTAGGGAATATCATCTGACCACAGGGAACTTGAGAAAAAAGGCAGTGTGAATCATAGCTCTCAGGAAATATTATGGCAGCTTTTGAAATGAGAGATATATGTGTATTCAGAGACAATAGCTGAATTTTTCATGCAAATTTTTTACCTCTTCAGTATTTACTTTATGATTCACTATTTGTCATTTGCTCTTAGAGCTCCTCAGTATTATTTCTGCTCTTTACCAGTGTTTAAAAGTTATACGCATAAGAATATGGGCTATAATTAATATCAAATATTTAATTTTTAAAAATCAAACACCCTTTAATAGAAGCACTTTCATTTGTACACTAAACCAGTCAATGAAGGTGCTGATGGGGGGGTAGGATAATTCCTTGACTGATTCTGCGTTAAGAATTTGGTTGATGATAAATAATTAGCAACATGTCGATTGGGGAATAATTTTTTTTTTTTTTACATTATTTCCATCCCCACTATTCTTGATCGTTACAGAGTATCTCTCTCCTCACAGCAAGCTGCTCCTCATGCTGCTAGCCCATGAGCCACAAGCACTGATCTGGGGAGCGGTTCCTATTGAGCTAAAAGGTATGGGGTAATTTTAAATTACTTCTATCTGCATAAGGGTTATGTAACACTGAATGTATTATTTTTCCTTGCTCTAAGGAAAAACCCCTCACCAACAGGAACAAGCAGTCCTGCCCCCCACCTCTCATCCCCCGGCACCAGCCACCGTTGGCCCCCGTCACTCTCTGATTTCGGATGAGAGGAAGGCCCCCTTGCATTCTAGCTGACCTCAGACGAGTCTGGGAGGCTAGGGGCTGCTAGACCAACCTCTCACACACTGGAGTGTGGTTTTGTTTGTATTCTCAGGAACAGAATTAAGACTCAAACCAGAGTCAAGCGCCAGGTAACTTTATTAACCCGACAAGGAGTTCGCAAATGCAAGAGAAAAGAGAGAAAGAAAGGAAAGTGGGGAAAAGAGTTTCAGTTGCAATAGCTACCACCACGGAGCTGCGGCCGACACTCCAGTTGACTTGGTGGGGGAAATGTTGCGTCCAATGTTGCTGTCGTTTCTGTCCTTTTATCGTTCGTCTTATTCACGTCACATATTACTCCAGTCCTATGGTTTGACTGATGTACCGTTGTTAGGTGGTGGTTTGACACTTCGACAATGTTGAGACAAACATTTGACACAGTCTTTCACACTCTCCACCCCTACATGCACAGGTAACCCTCCGCAGGTCACTCTGCTAGGGTCCCCTACCCCATACACAGAGACAGCCAGAACATACACATTTAGCAGTTATTTACAGTTAATAATTGATATAAAGCAGCTACACATCAGTTAATACACAGGGATTGAGCAGGGTACAGCATCGCACCAGTACGCGCCACAAGACAGCATGGCGGCCAGGCAGCTGCCTGCCAGGTGGGAAGGGCTGAAGTGTCACCTGCCCATGGCCCAATTCCTCCATTGAGGCATTGACACCTGCCCGCATCCCAGTTTTAACCTCTCAACTGCCCAAGCTGCTGCCAACCTCCTCCTCAGCCACCTGTCTTCCTGCCGGCCCAGCTCAGCACCTGCAGGGCTGATGTCCTCCCAGCTCCGCCATGGCCGTGCAGGGCTGGGCCTCGGCCCCACCAAACCGCCGTCAGCTGAGCCTCTGGGGCTCAGGGTGCACATAGGGTGACATCGGCAAGGCACTACATGCCAAAAACCACAACAGACCAACAACATATCTTTTTCCATCCCTAATTACTACAATTTTGATCCTTAAATGGTGACAGCAATGTGTTCTCCCTTCCTCCCTGAACACATGCACTCACCTTTCATGTGCAGAAGGAATTAGTTGAAGAGCTTTTTTTTTTTCCCACTTGCACAACATAGACTTATCCATCAAATTTCAGGCAATTAGATTTTCAAGTAGTACCACATTAAAAAGTACTACACTTGTGTGGTGACTATAATAAATTTCTTCCAGTCTTCTGCTGAGTGCATACAGGAAAAAAACAATTTCTGTATTACAGTTATAGAGAATGTATATTAATTTCCATTTAAAAGCAAGTAGTTAAGATCCCTTTCAACCGATTCGAGGCAAATTCTGTCTGGCTATGTACATATGCTCATACTGGAAAATGTTAGAATAGATACTCATATTCAAAGCCACATGATGAAAGATGATCATCCACAGTTGAGTTTCCAAGAGAGGCCCATTCTCCAGTCCTCGAAAAGAAGGATTTCACTGCATTTCATTGTCTAGGCAAGGGCTTCATCTACAGTTTAACATGAACATATTTATTAACATCATGGCGTCTCATAAAATAGAGTTCTCAGCACCCTGTATTGTAACTGCAATAAAAACAATGATGCATGAGAATGCATGCACAAAAACAGTATGTGTGACTGATTGAGACTGTCAGGATCCTTTTTCTTTATTTGGCACTAGACTTGCTTTTATTCCTAAGAGACTGGTTTTAGCTTCCCCAACATGAGAGTATTTGAGGAAGTCGGTAATATAGAATCAAAAGTGTTGATAAATTCACCATAAACACCTTTTCTTGCTTTTTTGTGTAGTAGTGAAATTGAGCAGAGTGCTAGTCTGCCTGAATCAGAGGAAGACTTTAATATTTTTTAAAGATTTCATGCTCAATAATGTTATGAAGTTGCTAGATATTGATCCCTGAAGACACTGCACTGCACTGTTGATTAAAAAAAGTCTAAAGAGAAAGCCAATATTTACTACCAACAAGGCCAGAGTATAAATTAGTAACATTTTTATTTATCATGTTTAGTAAATCTTATTTCTTCATTTACTGTCCTAAATTATCTTAATTCAGTCAATTGCAAATATTCTCTATGAAAAATATAGCATTCTCTTTTTAAAGCTGCAAGCTTTTTGATAGTTTGCTTATTTAGGATCACACTGATGCCAGATATTAAGTTCTTTCTTCAAAGCTCTACAGTTATTAAAAAAATAAACTTTTGGCTTATTCTCCTCTCTCTCAGTCAGGCTTGAGACATTTTTTCCTGCATCATCTTTGCTGGAATCACGGAATGATGAACTATCATTAAAAAAAAATCACGCTGAGAGAGACACTCAGCATGGAAAATTTCAATCTGAGCACTTGAGGTTTGGCAGTATCACAAGATTTGAAATTAGGGAAGAAATTAAGCATTTCCTTGATACAGAGAAATGACTTGTTTTTTTAAACAAAGTCACGCATCTTTTAAATGGTAGCCACTTTTAAATTTGATCATTTTTCACTATGATAGCCAGAAAAACAAACCATACTTCTTGTGATATTTCAGAAAATAGAAGGAGTTAGTTGCATCAAGAACAAGTAGAAATAAATTTACTGCAAAAATATCTGGTGGTCCATGTTAAAAATGCATAACAGTCTCACCACAGTCAGAGATAAATTTTGCAGTTTTCGCATATAATGCCTGTTGTAGACAGTGGTCTTGCTGAAGTCAAACTGTATACAAATGTGGAAGCGAAATGACTCAAGGTCCATACAGTCTGTTCCTACTCAGTTCTTCCCAGTCACCTTTGAACTTGCTCACTAATACCAAACACATTTAGAAGAATAGCAAAAAAATAAAGAGATGATTATTTTCCATGGGTGTTTGCAGCTGGGTAATGAATAGATATGCAGATTAGGAGAAACTCAGCCCTTTTACAATCACTTTGACAACTATAAACCAGTTGCAGCACACCTGCCAGTCACCTTGTATGCAAGGATGTCAAGGCCTGTCATCTCTCTCGTGAAACAAAGGAACAGGAGGTTAGATTATTATTTGGGGTGGTTTGAACAAGGGAGATAGGTTGTTTTGAAAGAAGTAAAACAAATGGAGCTTGGCATCCTAACTGTACACCACGCCATGCAGAAAGATGAACAGCATAGAAGCCACTTTCAGTGGTTTATCACTTTGTATTTATACCTGTATCCCATCCACATCAACAAGATATTGTATCACACTACTTAAAGTCTGTGAGTCAATCAGAACTATCTCCTCTTCCCTCCCTTACACACTTTATTAAAAGGCAATTTATCTGAATGAGAGTCTTAATAACTTGATAACTCCCTGCAGTCTTGGGAGATGGCTTTCCAGAGTTACCTCTTATTTTAAGCATGTTTGTATGGTACTTGAAGTCATGGGAAAATTAGTTTTCTGTCTACAGAAGTTGCCATAAATAATGCTGAATTCACTTGCAGAACATGGATTGAAAAGAGTGCAAAGACTTTTGTGGGGAGGACATTACTGCAGGATTTATGAGGAGAAGAGAATTGTGTAGGAACAAAGCAGCAGGATGGGAGATTCAGAAAGCTGCTGTAAGCACAAAATCATTTCGTGTTGTATTCTGCAGAGTCCACAGCAACTTCAGTGACTGAACAACTCGGACAGCCAGAAGGGCCTCTGGACAGCTGTGAAAAGAACTTCACACGACACTACAGGATCACAATCTACATGGTTTGTTAAGTCAGTATTTGATCAGTCTGTAATATACTCTCGTATCTCCAAGCAACCCTTATTGGCCTGCATTTCCCAGGTGTATTCAACATTTCTCAGCCAAGACGTGTGTTCTGTAGTCTTACACAGCAACAGTCTCTGATCTTAAGGCTGCTCCATTTCAAGTCAGCTTTTTGTTTATTGTTTTTTTAAAAAAAACAAAACATTGTCATTCAGCTGGCAGGACTGCAGGGATATCTGCTGTGTTCAGTAAAGTAAAAGCAATCAACGTGTTTAGACTACTGATATCCTTTCATTTTCTTCAGTGCTAAACATACCTCTGCAGATGTACACATTGGAAAAAGTACCTGAAAAGATAACAAAGCACCTTCTTTGTTTCCAAACTGCACTATCAACATTCTTTCCAGAGACACGTAAAAAATTTCACTGCGTTGATCAACAGTGTTGAGAATCTGTCAAAGAAAATTTATCTGGATAATCTGGAGGAGTAATATAGTAGTAGCCTTATCAGTTTGAGCCTATGATTTCCAGCTGCATGAATTTGAAGGTTACTTGCTACAGAAATGTAACGATAGATATTGAGAGATTTATGCAAGTGATAAATTTTAAACAGCTGGCTGCTTGGAAAAAGATACCTACTAAAAATAAGCAGAATCCTCTTCTACAACTTCCCCTCAGAAAATTAGACCAAATATTGTTTGAGATCTTAGATCACACACAGCACATGAGATTTTTTCATTCCTTAGTATCCAACATTAAGGCAAAGCAATGACATGCCACTTGCCTGCAATTCCCAAGAGATAACTAAACAAAGTACAGTAATATATTTGTATTTCACATTAATCCATTCTCATGGATTTATAATAGACTGTAATCTATACAAACACATTCTTATAAATTTGGTTTTAAACTAAGAGTATTGATTTAATATCCTCTTCAGAAGAATAGTGAACACCCTTTTTTCCTTTCCTCTTTCTGACCACACTGTAATAATATCTTAGAGGAAAATATATTAAAGTAATAAAGAATACATTATTGTTGTGATTTCTTCCAGTTAGTCATTCCATTATACCGAACATTCCTATGGCTGCCTTTAGCCACATACTAAATTGAAGTCAGGTATGTCCACTTGAGCTCACAAGGAAGAAAGGAACAGTGGAGATGATAGTTGTAAACAAGAGTTACCATGCCAGGATCCCACCAGGGCAGAGCTGAGCAAGAGGTCTGTACAGCCATTGTATGCTCAAAGATATTATATGGGATTATTAGAAGGAACAAGACCAAAATAAAAAGAGCATGGATCAGAGGGCATTTGAAGATGCTGATATGCTGTCGGGATGAGTTTCTGTAGTGATACATTGGAAGACTTTCTGAATGAGAAAGCTGTCTCTCTCTGCTCAGAGAAACAAGAATACGTGCACACATTTTCATAAGCAAACAGAATTTCTTCAACAAACTTGGATTATGGGTTTCTAATCGAAGTAGGTATGGGAGGTCTAGTGCTGTCATTATGTCACTGTCATAGTTCAGCCCCGATCCGGACCAGACTACGCAGTCTCTCTCTCACTCCCTCCACCCTCCGAGAGAACAGGGGGAGATAATATGAAAAAACGGCTTGAGGTTTGAGATAAGGACAGGGAGAAATCCTTAAAGTTACCGTCACGGGCAAAAACAGACTTGACTTGGGAAAAACTATTCATTTATTACTACAACTAGCAGGATAATGAGACAGAGAAACAAGATAAACCTCCTCCACCCCTCCCACCTCCCGAGCTTAACATTATCTACCTTCCCCCCGAGCGGCACAGGGGGGAAGAGGGAATGGGGGTCGCGGTCAGTCCATTATGCGTTGTTTTACACCGCTGCTTCACAGTTGGGGTAAGAACTCCTCACACTCCTCCCCTGCTCCAGTGTGGGGTCCCACCCATACGCCACAGTCCCTCATTAAACTGGTCCGGCGTGGGTCATCTCTTCCACGGAGTGCAGTCTCTCCAGAACAGCTGTCCCAGCGGGCCCTCCACGGGCCACAGCCACATTCAGGCATTCACCTCCCCCGGTGCGGGATCCTTCATGGGCTCCAAGTGGATCTCTGCTCCTCCGCGGACCTCCATGGGCTGCAGGGGGACAACCTGCTCCACCACGGTCGTCACCACAGGCTGCAGGGGAATCTTGGCCAGGAGCCGCATTACTCCTCCCCCTCTTTCTTCACTGACCTTGGTGTTTGCAGCTGTTTCTCTCACAAGAAAAGTTCGTTCTTCACAACAGGCTGGCAGAAGCCTCTCAGGATCTCTTCGCGTTATTCATCCCATCTCCTCTCCTCTCCACCTCTTGCAGCCAGGCCGGGCTGAGTTGGGCCCAGTCGGCTGCCTGGCGAGAGGCCAGAGGGTGAGGCCTGCAAGGCCCCGGAGGCCTGAGCCTCCCCCTCTGGGCCTCTGCCCCCGCTCAGCTTCGTCACATCTTCTCTTCTCCTTTTTTTTTTTCTGTTTTCCCCTTCTTAAATACGTTATTGCACAGGTGCTATCATGGGACATTCTGCTACCAATCGGCTCGGCCTTGGCCAGCAGTGGGTCCGCCCTAGGCCCGGCCGAGTCCACTGAACAAAGGGGAGCGACTTCTAGCAGTTTCCTACAGAAGCTGCCACCTTAGGCCCCCCTCACTAAACAAAACCACAACAGTCACTTAACAAAATAGAAATAAAAAGGAAAAGTAATTCTTACTTAATATATGCCCTTTTTACTTTCATTCTTGAATAAATTGCATGGCTTTTGAGTATAAACAGATGGGAAATCAAATTGTTCATCACTGACTTGTTAGCTCAAGCTTCCAGCAGACAGCTTATTGAAGAAGTTGTCCATAAACTAAGAGAATTTGGATGCTGCTTGCTTTATCCTTGCTTCGCTTTAAACTGACAAAAAGCTCTTTGCCATCAAACACCGATAAAATTAGACCGCTCACCCCAAGAATATCCACATGATCGAATAGATTGTGGATTTGAAACAGTCCTTTCCATCTTTTTTTAGTACTATCCTTTCAGACTGCAACAACAGAGATACATGAATTTCTGAAATGCTCTTTGTATTGTATTAAGAGATAAACACATGTGAATAGCTTCTTACCATGCTAACATCAACTATAAATCATTGGGAAAGACTTTAGATGTTCAGTTCCTGCCTTCTCCCTCACTTTATAATTTTATTGTATTTTTAATTTGAAGCAATATATAGAAGAAAAAATTATGCCCTTACATCTGTAGAACTCTACTGATGTTAGCTGATAGAGAAGATACAGAATGTAATATATAGGCAATACTAATGGGATTTTGGAGAAGATGAAACAGAGATAATGACAATGAAGAAAGTTTGGTACTTTTTCCTCCTGAAATTGTGAAATATATGAAGAAAAAGACTGACATATATAATAGTTTTAGTAAAGAGAATAAATTACACTGCACTGCAGACACTGAGCCTAATACAATCATGACTGTGAGATAAGCAAGAAATGTAAACTTTTTCTTTCTTTTTCAACAATGAAACAACAAATTTTGAAACTTCCTGATTTTTGCAAACTGGCTTCTATAAGTAGCTCTATTTCAGATATCTACAGCCATGCTCTGAAACCCTAGCAATTGCAAAACACTAAAATATCAATCCACAACTTTTCAAAAAGTTTTGGATCCTACTGAAAGACCTGAAACTGCATTCTTGCCTTAGCACCATGTACTTTCAGATTTTCCTACTAGTCTGAATCTCAGGCAACACCTTCCTTCTTTTCATAAGAGATTCTTTTTTTGGGTTTTCTTTATTTAAGCCAACCAAAATGACTTACACAAATTGCACTATCTTTTTCCTGATATTGTATTTCCACTGATAACACATCACTCAGAGCCCTGCCTCACTTTAAAACTTCAGTGCTAAAACTAACCAACCAACCAACCAGAAACCCAGTACCCAGTCTTAGCTGCTTATGATAGGAAAAAATAGCCAAGGATTGGCGAGTTCTTAATTCTCCTCCAGTGTGCAGCAAGTCAGATAATGCAGCAATAGATTGGAACAGCTAAAGTTTCAAGAATCTACCTCCTCCACTCTTTAAAGAGCTGACATAACAGCTCAGACAATATGATCCTCAGCTGTGTGATGTATTACCACCTTCAGCCTTTGCAAATCTGAGCGTGCCTGAGTGTGTGATATTTCCCTTGCTGGGTGGGAGCTCTAGGGAGTTTTCAATAACTCCTCCACCTTTGTTCATATTCTTCATCTAGCAACAGTGTAGAAGTGCCGCACATTTATGTCTAACAGGTTAGCACAGCAGGACCTACGTATATTGATTCCCCAACATACCCAAATTAATCACCCCTAAGCATGTGCAAATATTCTGTAATACTAAATTACTTATATAAGGAAAGCCTCATCCTGTTATAAAGACTACTTAAAACTGGCTTATGACATAATTGTACCTTGTCCTATTTTTACTTTAATGTGCACCGGGTTCATACTTTATAGCTAGAACATAAAAGGTACTTTTCTAGTATATTACAATGGAAGAGAAGTTGTTAAATAAAATGAAAAAACCCTTTTTTTTTTAATGTATGTGTTCATTTTATTATACTTTGCCTATGTACTATCAAGTAAATAGAACAGACATTAGCAAGAGCAGGACAGATTTTATTGAAAAGCAGTCTGTAGAGCTTTAGATTTATAGTTCTGGTTGAAAACATCAAATGACCTTACTCTTGACTAGAAAAAAAACACCAAAAAGAAAAATCAAGTCTGTTTTTCTGTGAATTGGTGAAAGTAATCTCGTACTTCTCTCTTGTGTATCTTTCATCTGCGAGAAAAAAAAAAAAAGAAATAGCTCTTAGACAATCAAAAGAATCATAAAACTTCATTAATTCAAAACCTTCCTAAAAGAAACAAGCAATAATAAACACTTTCCGAAGACTTACTATATAACATTGAGAAAAAAGTTTTGTTTGAATTATTTTTTTAATTTACTTCAAACATCCATTAAATGCAGATGGTCTTAGAAATCAATCAGCTAAACTAATATTTAGTTTTATTTCATTTTCAGTGAGATGTGGACATGTCCAAAGAAGGATTTGGAAGCAGTATGCCATGAGCTGCCTTTGGACACATCTTTATTCAAACTGGAGGTATATTATTTCTGTCTTCACCTGTAACCTCACCTGTCACCACTTGCACAGAAGAAATGCATTTCCTTTGGCTATCTGAGTAAGACAAATATTTGAACAGTGGTGTTTTCAGAAGAGTGAAGACAATTATGTTATAGGAACACCTATGGAGAGCGATAAGGGTTGATCGGCAGGGGACGGAGTACAGAGCTGCATGTAAAATATGGTAAAAAATAATAATAGGGATAATAAGAGTTTTCTTAACTATCCAGCTAATCTGCCAACATTGTTGCTATTAAAAGAATTTTTTCTTGAAACAGCTAAGAAGACTCCAGTTCCAATGAGCCTTAGCATACCATGTGTCGTCAATCTTGATATTTTCCTGGGGTAGCGAGGCCCTGCAGAGGGATCTGGACAGGCTGGAGAGCTGGGCTGAAGCCAATGGGATGAGGTTCAACAAGACCAAATGCCGAGTCCTGCACTTCGGCCACAACAACCCCAGGCAGCACTATGGGCTTGGGGCGGAGTGGCTGGAGGACTGTGTGGAGGAAACGGACCTGGGGGTCCTGATTGATGCTCGGCTGAGCATGAGCCGACAGTGTGCCCGGGTGGCCAAGAAGGCCAACGGCATCCTGGCTTGCATCAAAAACAGTGTTACTAGCAGGAACAGGGAGGTAATTGTCCCCCTGTACTCGGCACTGGTGAGG
>WHYT01015624.1:381870-404652 GCA_009806455.1 Tetrax tetrax | reverse complement strand
ATTAGGAAATATTACTTCTCGGAAAGGGTGGTCAGGCACTGGAATGCACTGCCCAGGGAGGTGGTGGAGTCACCAACCATGGGGGTGTTCAAGAAACGTTTGGATGTTGTGTTGAGGGATATGATTTAGCTGAGAAGTATTGGTGATGGTTGGACTAGATGATCTTTTAGGTCTTTTCCAATCATGATAATTCTGTGATTCTGTGATTCTGTGATTTGACAGTGGCCTGGATTATTCCTAGTATCTTCCTGTGCACGTAGTTTGGAAGTTCTGGTCTTTTGTACTTAAGGTGTTGCTATACATCTTTTGTGGAATACAGGGAAAGAATAGATACTCCTATAGCACCTTCTGGATTTAATTTCTCCTGCATTCTCACAGTTTCAGATAACTAGTGACATTTGCTCAGGATAGACTCAGCTCAGATGTAAGTGGGTACAGCTGTAGAACTGTGTGGGACAAGTCATGTTTGAACACCAGAACAGGAGCTTATGAACTACAGGGCCTTCACCTCCAATTCTTACCAGAAAGGTTGTATTTGACCCCTTCCTGTCTCACATTTCTAAGCAAAAGCAGAGCAGGATTGTCCTCCACTAAGTTTAGCACCTCATTTTGTGACACAGAACCCTATTTTTTACATTGGGGACTTCAGTTTAGATGTACAATATGTCTCTTGAACCTTTTATTTCTCCTGGTCTATACAGATCCAACTAGTTGTAGAGAAGCTGGCTTTGTTACTTAACATTTAAACTACTGAAATCTGATAATATGATTAGTAACTCTTCATGCAGAACAAATGTACGTTAGGCAATGCTCATACAAGAAATATATCTTCTCATGAGTTATTTCACTAACTAATTGATAGTAATCTCTCAACTGTACCTGAGATTTCTACCAACATTTCTACTGTGGTATTTTCTGAAATAAAAATAAATAAAATTGTGCATACAATTGTGTTAATTTACTAGGCTTTTGATAAACTTTGGATTAGGTAACTATTTGTGTAATACCAGCGGTAAGTAAAGTATAACTTTGTGTGGGTTTAAGTTACAACAATTTAATTTTATAAAGAAGAGGTGAATAGTACTGTTTAATGAGGTATTAACAATTCAGCTTGTCTTATTAATTTTCTTCTGAAGGATATAAATGCATTAAGGTATAGTTATACTTAAAAAGCTGGACTACTTTAAGCAAATGTACATGTAAAGAATTTCTGTTTAAGTCTTTCTATTACTCAGTAAATACAATTTCTGCAAGACTGCTTCATTTCTGTCTCACTTTTGTGTGTACTCTCTCTGTTTTTCTGTCCAACACAAGGAGAAAACCAAGGCCTCTTCTCCTATAATCAAGTTGTTAATGGGTTTGCAGTTACAGTCAACAGTAATCAATAAAACAAATGTGTTTAAGTCTCTTTTTTGCCCTTTTATGCCTCAACTCCCTGCTATCTCTCACTTCTACCTGAAATCAATGACGCATTTTCCATTGATTTACTATAACAGGGAAAAGATCTAGCTGGCTGTTAACAAAGTGTGGCATACTGAGACCAGGTGGGTTAAGTGAATTGGTTAGAGAGACACTGTTAAAAAACCCCTCTTTCTTTTTCTATACCATTTTAAAAAGAAAAATAATTTTATTGTAATAGTTCTATGCCTGTATTATATTTTTAATTAAAATTTTAATTATTTTTTCCATATTGCTGAATTAAGAAATAACACTTTTGGGAAAAAAAAAAAATTGATCTTGCTGTTCTTATCCAGAGTTTGATTTGAGCTCACTGATGTTAGTTAAGTTTTTCCTCTTGACTTAAGTGTTTTCAGACCCATCAGATTTATTGAAAATTTGAAGAGAATAATTATTGAATTAAGTGATTGAATGCAATGTGCAGTGAATAAAATATTACATTACTTAACATAAATATTGCAGTGTTTAATTGGGCTGATTTTTCACTTTTATCAATAAAAAGAACTGGTGAATTCATGGTCTACAAAACCACAATTAATTTTCAATCATTTGTTTACATTCTTTAGAAAAAAAAATATATATTCTGTCTATTGAAAGTACACATGCCCTCTGCCAGTAAATATATTTTATCACTTACTGTGCTGGCCGTGAAGATTTGTTTGTCCTTGTAGCATAATGGTCTTGACCATTTACTTAATGGTAAGGAGATTTCCCTTGAGAATAAATATTTATTATTGCACGACTGCTTCTTAGTCTCTGTCCACAGTCAATATAATAAAGAAATCATGCCTGAGTATGGATCATTTACAATTTTAATGTATATGTGCTGTTTTTTCTCCCCATCTTTGCTCTACCAAAGTTTTTCCCACATCTCTGCAAAAGAATAAAAAAAAAAAAGAGGGAAGAAAATAATAAATTTTTGGCTTTTTATATGTGACAAATAATAAAAAAAAATTGTTCATTCACTTTGAATGGCGTTCATTTTGTTTTGCATACAGTCAAAAGTCTGAGTTCTTTCAATCAAGTCCTAATCATATTTTGAACAAAACTGTCTGATGCTTTAATGATGACAGAGTACTGTGTTATGACTATTTTGTTTATATATATTATTTTCAATGCCTTTTTTTTTTTCTGACACAGTTTTGGAGAAATCACTATATATGCTTCTTATAATAACAACAATATTTTTGAAACCAAAATTCTGCATCAAATTATATGATTTTTATTTTAAGTCTTTGGTAACAATATGAAAGACTGAACTGACATTGCAAAAACTGGTTATAAATCACCTTTTTTACAGTATTCCCAATCAAATCAAATTGCCCAAGTAGCTCTGCATATAGAACCATGTGCAGAAAAAACAGAATACACTGATACAGTCACTAATATTTTAATTATCCTCTTTATAAATCTGATGTAAAGTGGCACTTTGATGAACCATCTAACTGTTTCTTAAAAAAAAGTGATATTCCTATTAATAGACTTTCATTCACTAACTTCTGACCTGGTTTCCCGATGAAGACAATACTGAAAAGATTAGAGTTCACTTCAGTATGAATGTAAAATAATAAAAAACCCACACTGTCAATGCCACCATATAAAATGGTAACCAGAGATAAAGGTTTCACATAGAAGTTATGTCCTTTCCTTTTTTTTTGCCATTAATTTTTATGATAAATAGTAGGATTTTTTTTTTTAACTTGGAAAATAAATATTTTGTCAGTGGGAGTGCTTCTTTGAATTGTTAACATGAACAAAATGATTGAACTTTGTTCAAAGTAACTCTATGACACTTGTTAAATCACCAAATTCACTGTATTATTAAATCTCTTTACCCACAGCATCTCATGGTATGTTATGAATTACACAGAATACAGATTAATGAAAAATACACTTTAAGGAGGATTTATATCCTATAACTTAAAATGTCTAAAAATCAACCACTTGAGCTGGTGCCTCTTAACTTCTTCTATAACAAATGGAAGAAATGGGAAACAGAAGAGTATATTCTGATAGTGGGGGAACCTCAGTCTTAAAGAGGTGAATTAACACTTGCAGATTCATATTTCTTTCCATTGTCTGCAAACAATGAGAATGAAAGTAGAAAGAGAGAGTTAGGTAAGTTAGGATGAATGACAATATTGTTATCCACTTGTGTTGGTTTATTTTTTTTTAGCAAAGTTCGGTAATTTTAGGAGCAAATAAGACAACAAGGACATGAAACATTAATTAAGATAGGGATTGAAAGGATTTATTGTCATGAGATAGTCTTTACTTACATCTTGTGTCAAGTCTTTGTT
Source organism: Tetrax tetrax (assembly GCA_009806455.1). Lineage (NCBI taxonomy): Eukaryota > Metazoa > Chordata > Aves > Otidiformes > Otididae > Tetrax > Tetrax tetrax. Next base: position 400,894 of record WHYT01015624.1, on the reverse strand, counting down.
TATTTATTTATTTTTATTGTTAAAGTGTGGTGGTTTAGCCTGGATCACCACACAGTTTCTCTCTCACCCTCCCCCTACCCAGCGGGACAGGGGAGAGAAATTGGGAAGAAAAGAAAATTCATGGGTTGAGATAAAAACAGTTTACTAAAATACTAAAAAAACCTACAAAGATAACAGAATATAAGGATATTGATGTATACAAAATATACAAAATCAACAATGTACAATTTCTCACCACCCGATGTTCGAATGACCGACGCAGCCTGTCCTGAGCAGTGATCACGGAAACGACACTGAGCAGCAAGCAAAGAGGGGAGAGCAAGCTAGCAAGGTAGAGGGGATGATGCCAGCAAGCAAGAGAGACGAAAAGGATGCCAAGGGTGCCCGAATGGGTGCCAGAATGGAATGGATGCCCGAATGGAATGGCATGCAATGCCCCCTCCCACGGGCAACACCCCCTTATATACTGAGCATGACGTTTCTGGCATGGAATACTCTCTTTGGCCAGTTTGGGTCAGTTATTCTGTCTGTCCTTCACCCAGCTTCCCGCATCTGTACGTTAACAAGACTTTAACGAGACCTGGAAAGGCAGACAGTGTCCTTGGTCTCATTAAAACCAACTCGTATCATCAGAGTGTTTTTGTCAACGTTCTTCACACACAAAATCCAAAACACACGGGCTACTGAGAGGAAAATTAACTCAATCCCTGCTGAAACTAGGACATAAAGCCATTTGCTTGCTGAGTGAAAGCAAGTTGCCTTAGCAAAAGCTTCTGACTACTGCTGAAAGCGGAATAGATAGGCTTTGAGGTGATTGAATCCAGCTCCTGTCAGCCAAAAGCAGGAATCTCTATTTCTCTGATAAAAGCTTGGAGTGAAAAAAAAGAGAAAGAGAATGGGAAGAAAATAAAAAAAAAAAAAAACAAACCGAAAAGAAGCTTGCGAAATTAACAGGTTCTTAAAGAAACTGGATGAAAACCTGAGAGATACAGAGTTAACAGTGAGCTATGTTTAATGCGCATCTCTGTTGCCCTCGTGACTCTTGCCATTGATTTTAAGGTAAGTGGATAATATAGCACATGGAAAGAATTCCATCTTCCTTGATCTGTCTTCATGCTAAAGAAATATAGATGTAGCAGAGAGACAGAAAAGAGTTGAGAGGTTTGGCAAAATAATCTGCAGGTCACACAAATGTCGAGCATCAGTAAACACATACAGTACCTTATTGAAGTGGAACTGGGACCAGAAGCTTCTTTTTCCTTATTGTTTCCTGAGGACCTGATCTAGTAGGGCAGTAAAAATACACCTAACAGATGAAAGAAAAAAAAAAATCCAGATTTTTCCATCACTTACTTTTAAACATAAAGGGAGTTCCCCATATTATCGTAACTATAAAAGGGCTTCAGAAATGAATGAAGAGTGAGGTCATCAGTTCAGTTTTTCCTCTGCCTGAAGAGCTTCAAAACTGCATGTCTCATCAATTGATAGATTTAGAGAAAGTCTTGTGGTTAGGACTGAGAGAGATCTCTGACTATACTGTTTGAAGGGCCTTACTGTCCCAGAAGTAATAGTAATACAAGTTGACTAAGTGAGCAAAAGAGGGCATCTTTCTCTGTCCTAATGTTTGTATCTAGAAATAGGATAGGGCTTGATTCCTGTCCCAGTTTCATTGTCATTTGTTTTACATGAAAGATCCTTTCAATAATGTAATGACCCCTCCATTAATATAATCTGGTATTTGGAAATCTATTAAAAATGTCTAACTCTTAGTTAGATAGTTGAATCTATATCTAGCTCCAAGTTATGTATTCATTGTAATGAATCTGAAGGGGAAATAATGAGTTCTGAGAAAGAAAGTAGAGAAATCTTCAAAGTTTATAGTTAGCTCATTATATTTAGTGGTCCAAATAGCATATTCAGACATGCCTAAGATACAACCTAAGAAATGAATCAAAGAACACTCTGAGCAAGATCCTTTGTCCTACCCTAAACCCAAGCATTATTATAGTTCTTAGTGTTGTAATATCCCATGCTTGCACATCATTCTTCTTGATACCTTGTTTAATAATAAGTTGTTAAAACAGCTTAAAAAAATCTTTAAAATTTTCAGGCCTCAAAATGGTATCACAGATTCTCATACCAAATCAGCAACTCACAGTTGTGAGAATTTCCTTTTACATCTGCAGAAGCTGGTGCTGACTTGTGTGAGCATAGCCCTGGCCTATGCTCATGGAAATAAAAAATGAGACTATAACAATTGGCACATATTGTTGCATTGGTGGAAGAGAAAAGTGTTGTGCATGGCATGTGGAAGGCACTGAAGAGCTTGTAGATTAGTAGGACAATAGGGTAGGTAAGGTATCAAGCCAAGAATAATTCCTGGTCCTGACTGAGTTGTAGTCACTCTGCTGTAGATGAATCTAGCAACAGTTGGTATGGAAGCAATCTGTACTAAATGAACTGGAAAAAAAGAGATCCTTCTATAAAGATTGCAAGAAAAATACATATGGAGCCAAAGAAGCTAAAAATCAGTGCAAACCAAAATAAAAATTTCTTTTGAGTATTTATTTATTTAAGTGAAGCAAAGTGGATTTAATAAAGAAGTTCTGAAGTTCTGCCAAACCTACTAATTCAGGGATTTCAGATTACCTTTAATGATACTGATGGATCATTAAAGAGGAAGGATTTGTTTCTCACACATTAGGTACTGGACAAACCAAGAATACACAGGTCTAGCCTGTAAATGTAAATACTGTTCTTTATTATTGACTGAGTTGAAAAACTGGACTTGTTTTTTTATTTAATAGTAATACAAAGTTGTGCAAGATGTGTTGTGGAAGAGTAATCTTCAACATTTGACTGAAAACACACTTGGAACTCTGTCACTCCATGATGCCCTATTTTTTTCTTCCAACATTTCTTAAGCAGAATACTGAATTGTGGGCTGTAGGGGGAGGGGGAGGGAGGGTGGGCGGTGATTACACTATGCCATGACTTTATATGGTGTTCAGTAGGCATGTTTTCCAGTCATTTCATGGAAGATTATAAAACTAATATCTATATTTTATGTAAAAAAAAAAGACTACATATACACAATAAGAACAAGCCTTTCTGCTTTTTATAAATATCTGTTAGCTGTAAAGGGAAACTTGGAAAAGATTATCTGTTCTCCTACTATGAATGACTGTATTCTCATTAAAGACTTTCACAGATCAGTTTCTCAATTCTATTCCAAAAAAAAGTGTAAATTACCTTTAGAGGCAGACTTATCCATTATGCAAGACACTTCCCCACTTGTTCAGAGGGGAACAAACTACAGCATGCCACATGGGATTTTCAGGCATAAAAAAGAGCCTTGCAATGTATATGACTGCAGGTTTTTGCAGGTTTATGTCATATTAGTACATTTGTCCTCATGTAATTCACAGATTTTAAATATGAACTAATGCTTTATGATTTCTAAATATTCACTTTTTAACAAAAATTGAACAGAAACCAAAACTTATTAAGAGGGAAAGCACAGAATAGCAAATATCACTTTGATCTCTACGTAAGTTTCTTACTCAGACTGTATTTCTTCCCCCAAAGTTTTACAGGTCAAATCTTGTTCTAAATGAAATAGACATTTGGTACGTTCTTTAATGAGACTACAGTTTGGTTCTATGTGAGGCATTTAGTAAGGGTGAGAAACAAGCAAGCTCAACATTCCTCTAAATGAGGATTAGATATAATTTAACATTTAGAGGAATCCTAAAGAGAAGGAAATTAAAACCCTCCTTCCTCCTGCACTGACTTCACTGCAGAGAACCACCGCTTGATGAGCCAGCATATATTTATTTCTCTTGAGTTTATAATCTTTTTTCTTATCCTGTGACAAGTTCTGCACATTGTGTTGTCTACATTCCCCTTTGTTCTAGCCAAACTCTAAGTTAGCTAGATAATTAATTATAATCAGGAAGGTTTCCACTTACATACACAACCTTCATTCCCAATTCCTGCTTCAACTGGTCCTGGGCAGGAAATTCCCAAACAACTGCAGTATTAACTCTTTAGCAAGCAAATCATGTCCAGCCTCTACAAAGGTATCTTAAAGTTTTGTTTTTCTAGCAGCAAATGGCTAAAGTATAAATTTATCGTGTTTATACGTTATTGCTTTGTGAAAGCAAATAATAATAAGAAGGACACAGAAGCTCATAACACCTTTCCCTCCTAAGAAAGAAAAAAAAAGTTCCACATAACTATCACACAGGATTTCTTTCTCCTGAGTCTCAATAGCTAAACACTTTTTTTTTTCCCCTGAGATATCAGCATAAGAATGTTAATGGTATATTGCTTTATTTCAAAGGATGATTCATAGATTTCAAGATGACAAAAGAATGATTTAGTATAAGCTTCTTATTATTATGTCATGCAAGAATGAAATGAATGATAGGCAGGTTAATAAATACCTTTAAGTCTGAGTGGTTTATTCTATGGAAATCTTATTTTATCAGTAGTTTTCTTTGTCTTGAATTACCATCATGCATATGAATATATACACCCATATAAATGATCATATGTGTACATAAATATGAGTGCATACCAGAATCACCCATGTATAAGTCATATATATATACACACACATATATATATAAGCCATGTTAAATTGGCAGTGATTTTGCTGCCATCTGTTAAGTCTTTCTAGACTGTATCACATATAAATTTTTTTCTTGGTTTTTATGAGATTGATATGAAGCTAACAGACCCATAGTTGCCTCGGTCAACCAATTTCTCTTTTAAAATGCTGGGGAGAACATTAACTTGTCCAGATTTCCCAGATCCTACACTGTAGTCTGAAATGTATTAAAGAATCAATATCAGTCATCCAGACTGCTCCTTGATCTGTAATTTTAATGTTCTTCTCTGCAAGTTAGTATTATTAGCTTGCATATATATTCTGATTTATCTACTACAGCCTTTCAATTTGCAGGGTGGTGAAATTCAATGCCCATATTTTATTATTTAAAAATAAGATCTAAACTGGATTTAAAACGTTTAACAGCTATCATTTAACATAATTTTATTTAGTGACGGGATAGAAAAATTTTCTTATCACTTATGGTGAAATATTTCACCTGGCTTTATTCCAAACAGAATTATTTTTTACTGTTTTGACATGCTGTATTAAGACTGATTGATGACTTGGCTATCTGTGTCAACTTTAGGTCATATATCAGTGTTAGAATATTTTTTTGTTGTTGTTGTGTAATTCTTATTAGCCTTAATATTTCCTTGGAAGCTTAATGATTACATTTAGTTTCCTTTAGCAATTTTTTTTTTCTATTTCCCAGTTGTCAATGTAGACACATGACTGCTAACTTCTCCATTTTTCCATTGGTGCTGTAAGTTGTTGGCTGTTTCTTGTCATTAAGTCAAAATTTAATGCAGCTTCTGGAAAAGTGTTTGTTGTATAATGTTTTCCATACAGAAATCTTGGAGAACAAGTATATGTTCCTGTCAATATTTTGATAACTCTTACCAGGCTTCCACAAAAGCAGAGTATTGGAATGCCAAAGAAGCCAGCGGAATAGTCAGACATAGGATCAGCATTAAAAATTGTGTGTTTAAAGAGCATTGTAGCAATTCATCTTCCCCAGTCTACTAAGCTATCACTATTTCACATTTCTGTAGTTTCTTTTTAATCATGGTACTCTGATTATTTTTTGTAGAAATAGACAAGATAAAATCAAAAATTGTTATTATTATTTATTACATTTAAAATTGTAGTAGTTGCGGAAAGTGCAAGCAATCAATAGTAAACTATAAACAAAAATTAATCATGATCTCATAGCCAATGATAAATTCTATTTCCACTATAGACAAATGTGTATATTTCCAAGAAACATTCTGCACACATTTTTAATGAGAGGTGATAAGATTAGGTACTTATTCCAGATCACACTTGACTCTAGAAGAACTTCTGCTGAAACAAAGGGACAAAAATATACAGAAAGTAGCTACTCAGTTGTGTTGTGATCAGGTATATTACAATCTTGCTTTTTGTTTTTATTTGGTCATTTGTATCAAAGAAATAACGTTAAAATACTATGTTGTGAAATTTGTTGTATTTGTTTCTTTTAGTGGAGGGGGCTACAGAGGCAGCTTCTGCAAGAAGCTTCTAGAAGTTTCCCCTTCATCTGGTGGGTGTGGCTGGGTCTAGGGTAGATCTGCTGCTGGCCAGGGCTGAGCCAATTGGCGATGGAATATTCAGGGATAACATCTCTGTGATAGTGTATTTAAGAAGGGGAAAAATTAAAAAAAAAAAAAAAGAGGTGAAGAAGCAGGGCGGGGCAGCCAGTTCCAGAGGGCCTGAACCCCATGGAAAACAACCTGTGCTGGAGCAGTTCATGAAGGACTGTAGCCCATTGGTAGGGACCCCACACTGGAGTAGGGGAGGAACGTGAAGAGTTCTTACCCCAGGGAGGAAGTAGCAGTAGAAGGCGACATGTGATGAACTGACCGTAACCCCCATTCACTGTACCCCTCGCTGTGCTGCTTGAGAAGGGCAAGGAGGTAGGGATAATTGAAAGGAAGTTCAGCCAGAGAAGAGGGAGGGGTGAGGGGAAAGTTGGTTTTATTCTCTTCCTCATTATCCTGCTTTGGTTTTATTAATAATGATAATAAATAATTTTCCCCAAGTCGAGTCTCTTTTACCCATAATGGTAATTTGAATGATCTCTCCCTGTCCTTATCTCAAACCTCAAGCTCTTTTTTTTATTATCTCTCCCCTATTCCCTCAGAGGGTGGGGTGAGTGAGTGACTGCATAGCTTGTTCCTGAGCAGGGGTAAACACTTGTCAAAATATTAAAAGGGATTTTTTTGTTTTGTATGTCATGTAATATCATGAAGTTATTCTGTATACGTATGCATGCATATATTTGTATACGTAAGGAAATTTAAAGTTAATATGATAAGTACACATGAATCAGATATTAAAATTATGATTTAATTTAATTGAATGTCTAATATTTCTGATTAGGAAAGGGAAGCAGCAAAAATTTCTAGGTCCAGTCATGTTAGCCATTTGTGAATTGTACTTGTATTGAAATAAAGGGAAGCCCATTATGAGAGTTTGAAAAATCACCAGAAGCTCTAGCTGTTAAGAATAGCATACACTGTTATTACTTCTTTATTTGAATATTCATCCCATTGATTAGTGATGGATTCCTGCAATTTGCCTAAGTGAATTATTTTTAAAAAGTGAAAAACTAGGCATATTTGGTTTATTGTTAGTTCAATAGCCAGTGAGCATTATATTGTGCAAGAATTAGGTTGTTATTCTCTCTGTCTCAAATCATAGTTGTCCCGTAAGTGATTGAGAGCAAAGCAGTTTAAAGCAGGTTAGCAAACAGAATAGGAAATGAACAGGGCACATAAAGAATTTAAAATATTTCTGGAATATTACCAAATGCATTTTAGACAATTAGCAGAGGGGGGAAAAAAAGCACAGATATAGCAGTGGGTATAAAAGAAAGAGGCAATAGATTTGAATGTATTTTCTTGCAAATGAAGTCTTATGTTCTGAACAGTGATATCTTCCATTGGGATTGATCTGGTTGCCTTAGCATAAAACATCCAGGGGGGTTTTCTCAAAATGGGATTTTCTCCTTGCTCCTAGCTGTTTCTGCAATAGGTTGCAAGTCTCATTTTCCTCCTGTTTCATAGCTTCCAGCTCTGGATGTATCTCTTGGATACCCTGGGACTTCTCAAACAGTACTGGACACTTAGTTTGGATAGCTGAGTCCGAAATACTGGACTCAACAACACTACTCTTTTATACCTTTTTAGATATGTTTTATGAAAGTTTTTATTCAAACAAGATTGAAAAAAAAAACCAAACATGGCCTTGAACTATTATAGAGAAAAAAAAACCTGATGGGGCAGTTCAGAAGGCAGTAGTTATCTGCAAAAAATGGATTGTATAAATCATGAAACAATCTTTAGCTGCAAAGGTCGTTCTAGGTCAGAGTAAATATAGCAGTGAAAGGCTGGCCAAAGATGGTAAGACAAAGTAGTATGCTACATTGTCCTTACAAGTATCTGGAAATGAATTAATTTCATTTAAAAGGAAAAAGCTTTTTAAGATAAATTGAAAGGTTTTTATTTTCTTTATTAACTTATTTTTGTAAGATTACAGAAGGTCAACATAATAATTTTTTTTTTACTGCAGTTAGTGAAAAGTAAGGTAGTTGTGAGGTCTATATATACACCTGAGATCAAAACTTTCTGCAATGAGTGATATGAAAGCTACCCAAGTCAGATATCAATATGGAAATTTTCCTATTGTCCAGTCTTTTCTCTCTGTCTCTTTTTACAACAGTTTGTTGTTATTCTTGGGGTCAGAAAATGTCGAGAGCTGATTGTTGACAAATTAAGTCTTCAACACTGTGTTTTAACACAAATGGTTTTATCTTTCTCCCCCTCTATTTCATATAGGTATGTGAAAACATTTAAAAGTTTTTATTCTAAATGTTTAATTCCATGCTTACAAGTATCTGGCACAGTTCACTCGTTGTTGTTTGCTCTTTTGAGGTAAAGCTAATTAAGCATATGGGCTGGAAGAGCAGAACAGCCAGTCCCAGAAGGTGGGGATCAGTGGCATGAAGTCTACTTGAAGGCCAGTAACACTGGTGTACACTAGGGGCCAATACTGGATCCAATTCTGCTCAACAACTTAATTAATGATCTGGATGATGGAGTGGAGTGTACCCTCAGCAAGCTTGCTGATGACACAAAGCTGGGAAGCATAGGTGATACGCCTGAGGGTTCTGCTGCCATATAGAGGCACCTCAATAGGCTGGAGAAATGGGCTGTAGGGAACCTCATTAAGTTCAACAAGGGGAAGTGCAAAGTTCTGCACCTCAGGAGGAACAATCTCTGGCACCAGCACATGTTGAAAAGCAGCTGAGTGGAAGCTCTGAGCTACCTGGTAAATCTGTATAGCATAGGGCTGTGCAGAGTCCCATAGAAATACTAGTTTAAATTCTGAGATCAGAGCGGGTAATAGCTTCCTTCCTAATATTAATATTGACAGCTAATAGCATGCAAAGTATCTTGAGTCAGCAACACTTATATTAAAAAAAAAAAACACAAACTCAGAGTGGCATTTTTAGTTTACAAATTTATTTAGATTAATTTTTAGTCAGGCTTGTTCCAGTAGGAATTCTGAAAACTAGGAATGGCTAGAAATTATGTGAGTACATGTCTGTGTTCCCATCCCAAATACAGGCACTGGGTCAGAGAGGGAGAAAAAGGTTCTACCACTCAGAAGTCAACCATTTACCTAGCCAACACAGAAATCAACAGCATCTCCCTTTTCCAGATGAGGCAGGGAACACCGAACAGAAAGGAAGAGCTCATTGACTTTGGGAGTGAGATATTTTTTCTGGAGATGAAAAATGCTGGTTCTTGATCCAGATACAACAGGCTATAGCAAAACAGAGATTCTGAAATAAAAGATTCATTTTCTTTTGGTTTAGGAGAGGAATCCTGAGCTGATGCTGCAACTCCTAAATTTTACATCATTGGACGTTAAGCAAAATATATGGCCTGTGGATAGTTAGGTGCCACAGAATAAGCTCTGCTATATGCAGCACAGATAGAAGTGCTTCAAACTGCCTAGAGCAGGATATGTGGGATGACAGTACTGTGGTTTCAGTCTACTCTTTCTCACAGCCTGAGGAACCATATTTATATGTTGAAAGTCTGACCTGGAGATAATACTTATTCTGTCTTTCGAGTTAAGAAAGAGAAATGGTCCTTCCTTTCTTCTAAAAGACAACTCAGCTTCCGTGGAGGTCTTCTGTGGGGTTCTGTAGGCAAAGTTATTATTTAATCCCCTGGATCACAATACGCATTGCAACCTGCAAAGATGAAAAGGTACATTTAGCCTATCTTCATTTTTAATCATATGCATTTCAATAGAATTGCTCATCTTTGCATACACTGGCGTACAAGCTCTAGTATATGACAATGCTTCATGAATATTAATTCTTTTGTCCAGAGAATTTTGTATTCTCTTCAGAGCTAGTGGTTAATAAATAATTCTAAAAGCTTCTTTATATTTTGAGTCCTAGACTTTTTTGAGGATTTCATGAAAGAGAAACTCCTGAAATGGAAAGGTCTTCCTGAGAAGTATTCTTTGTACCCTGCATGAATAGGTTTGCAACAAGTTGGTATCATAAGTTCCTGAAAAGTAATTAAACTGTACATGAACTACCAAAAATTCATGATACTTCCTCAGCAATTTTTTATACTTTTCTATAGTAACTGTGAATTACTATTGGAAATTAGATCCCTAAACAAAAGTAAAATCAGTGCATGTATGCCTGACCTGAAAATGAATGATGATGGATGTCAGTACAGGGCTGTAGCTTGATCTACAATATGCTATGAGTTGCAATATGAATTTCACTTTTCTGATATAAACTGGTTAACTCACTGAGATTTCACAAGAATGAACATTGTCCTATGAGCAATAGTTTTTCATAAATCTTGGCTGGCTTCTGCTAAGTAGTCTTTGGTTAGCTTCCAGCCATCTGACTAGCATCTTAGCTTCAATGAAGGCACAATTCAGCATGATTACGTGAGAATTAAAGCACTCAAGAATTAAAGTATTAAATATTTTGAATACTGGGGGAGGTGAGGAGTTTGGAAACTTTTAGTAAAGCAAATATCTTTCTGTGAAAAAGAGGGTATTTTAGTATCAAAGAAACATATCAAGCCTTTCTGTTTTCCTGTTTGGAATCCCATTGATATTCTTCAAGTGAAGACTTTTCTAAGTTCTTAGTTGTGGAAGAGCTAATTGCATATAATGTATTAAAGATGCTCAACAATATTCTCATATTGTTTTAAGATCCTGGTGAGCTCTCTGTCATAAGTTTCTATTTTAATTTTCTGTGCTTACAAAAGATTAGATTAAAAAAAAAGAACTTTAACATCAAGCTACCTAACCTTTATGTAACATACTGCTAGAAATTTAACATCAGTGATTGCAAGCCTACAAAATACAGACATTACAAATACAAAATATAAGTAGGAAAGACATGTACTTATGAATGACAGCTGCTGAATCAGATATGCAGGTGAAACCGTGTAGCTATGTAGACCAACATAGCTGTCTGAGAATCTGTTGGAAACTTATAGTCTGTCTGTACTCTATACTGCAGCCATGTGCAAAACAGCTGTTTTTAAGAAATGTGCTGTGGTTTTGTTTTGGCTTCAGACCAAATTATAGTGTGGAGACTGAGTGGATTCACATACCTAAATATTTTCACCACAGACATACACAACTTTACAAATGACATGACTTTCCTGTTCTCTGTGAAAGAACATGAATTCCAGGAGAGACTGGTGGGTCAGCACAGAGGTTCCAGATGTGCCATGCATCTTCCTTCAGATTCAAATAAGCTCTTCTCTTCTCAGACATGTCTGGAAGACAAAAAGGTGATCCTGACCCTATTGCAGGGCTGCAGGGTTCCTGAATTTTTCTCCCTGAGCAAATCTGGACACTCTCCATGCTAGGATTGAGTAGAGAATACCCAAGTCTTGACTGGCCCATTCAGATCCACTGGATGCCCAAAAAATGACTGGTGCTGACATTCAGTCTTCCTGTCTCAAAGAATCTCAACAGTCACACTTTTCACTCTTTCACAGGTTTATGTTTAAGTTATTTCTCTGCTTAGCTACTCCCTTACTTTAAAAAGTCAATTAAAGCTTAACCACATATGCTAAGACTGCTTTCAACTAGGCCTAACTTATGCGGACTGCTACAGGTTTCCATGTAAAGCAATTCAGTAATGTCAAGTATTAGTGTGGGTAAGAACTTGGGATGGAATTAATCCCAGTGTTAAAAACCTAAAGATGGGTCATCTAAGTTGTCTTTTCAACAGCTATTTCTCTTCACTGACTACAAAATGAGTCTTGTTCAGGCATAGATAACATTTGGGTCACACAAATCCCACTTTCAGGCATCCCTTAAGCTTAAGAGAGAACTCAGTGAGGTTTTCAGCTACTATCCAATATTAGGTTTCTAAGGAAACAGATGGATTTTTTTTTTGTTCTTTGCAGAAAACCAAACCCACAGAATTAACTTATTTCCTTTTAAATTCCATTGCTTTCCCTCCTGTTTTAAGGCAAGTGTTTTATATGATTAATCATCTCTTTACATATTCAGCTATTGATTGATTTTTAAAAGTCTGTTCACGTGCTCATCCAATGCTTTCCCAAACCATTTTCCTGTACTAATAGTTCCTAAGTTGCCTATTTACATGCTGCTCTCTCCTAAAGATACTAGCCTTCTGACAGTTTAGGACAGCACAAAACCATACATATTAATACCATCATTTCTCATTTATACTTGTGCACACAGTCATCATAACCTACAAAACAGAAGAGTATGACAAAGCACATGAGCTTTCTAATCACAGTGACCAGCACTCACTCTGTGCCATTATTGGTAGATATTCTTTCTGCTGAGTTGCTGAAGTCTTTTTTGAAGCTCTTCAGCAAGAACTACTTAAAACATTTTTCTTCTGTGTATGGAGCTGTTGAAAGCTTATGCATAAGAACTTTCATGCCATCCCAGAACCTCATTTACTGTATTCTCATGGGCATGATTCACATTGTAGTATTCAACAAGGACCTTCTCTAATTCTGCAGTAGTGCCATATTTTTGCACATAAAAATGTGTTAGTCATTTATTTAAGCAGTTTAAGGCTGAAAATGTCTGAACTCATGTTATATTGCAAGTGCATGATTTGATATTGAATTCTTACCTTACTTCATAAGATTTAACCTTATAACTTGTGCATATATTATGAATTTGCTGCAACAGAAGAGACGTTAATGTCTTTATATATTTGATGTCTGTGGGTGTAAAAAGTACAACTGCACACATTAGCATTTAATTTCCTCCAAATGTCTGCCAGTTAAAGATCCCTGAGGATTTTCTTTAATTTGTAAGTGAAAGCTGGAAGCCATTCTGCTTTCCCCGTGTCTGTCCTCCACACCAGAGTTCAATTAAACATCTCCCCTATGGTTTTCTTCACCTGCAAAAACAAAGCAAATGTACTACCAGAAAAAGGACTTGCATCTGAATTAGACAGGTGCACGTCCGTTAGGTGGATATATATGCAAGTGAGTAGCCAAGCTGTCATTCCTCACCCTTGCCTCCAATGAAAATAAATCTCTTCTGTTTACTTTCACTCATTGAATCATCCAAACCAGCATTTTTTCTGTTGATTAAAACAGCTAAATCTTTCTTCTTTGAGTGTTGGAAGGTCATGGCCATTTTTTTTTTCTTTTGTATTTGTCATCTGCTTTCTTAATCAACAGAAAAGCATACAAATATTTTCAGCATTTCTATGCACTTTCTAAGCACTTTCACAGGTTATCCTGTGTACAGCACTTTCACAGGTTAGCCTTTTGTGTCCTCAGATGTTGAGACACAAATGAAAGTTGTTGTGACAAGCAATCAAAACGGAAGACAAAAAAATATATAGCACAAAAGCAGAGATGTTTTAACAGTGTCAAAAATTATGATCAAAATTGAGCAAGAAAAGATATATCTACTTTTAAATTAATTTAAGATACCTTTATCATATAACAGCAAATTACAATTTTGCAGGTAAGAAATCTTCTTCAGCTAAAAAGGGTCATTAACGTGGTTAAAGATAACCTTTAGAAATACGCGGACAGTGTGATGAGGGGTAGGGACACTGAAACAGTGCATGAAAAAAAGATAATTATATTAAAAGCTTATTTTTGTACTGAAAGAAGAAGGTAAATTGATAATGTTGCACCAGTATTTTTCAAAGTCGTACCTTAGGTGCTGTAGGCAGCTGTCCTGATACTGAGTTTGGACAAAAACATGAAAGACTGAAAATAGATATAGAAACAAACAAACAAAAAAATTACTTAACTTATTTATAAGAATGAATAGGATTTGATTGATTCAAAAGGATCTTACCATACTTTAATATCACTGTTGGAGAAGGTTATTACGTTACATATGCCAAACACTGGATTTAGGTGCCAGGTTAATGTCGTGATATTGTCTTTGAAAAAAGTCATCAGAGATATGACTTGAACAAAGACTGTTTCCTAGATTCTTAGATACAACACGGTATGCAAAACATATTGAGGCAAAATACCAGGAATCCAAGGCTAGGAGCAAGTTTTCATTCTACTGATGGATCACTTCTAATTGTTCAACAGATACTTCACAATGCACAGTCTTATTGTCTCCAACCCTTCCTTAGACACAGCTGCTTTTCTTTTGGTTATCATAATCCAAATCTAATTATTATTTAGTTTAAAAGAAGAGGAAAAGATACCACCTCTCTCGGCTTTTTTTTTTTATTTGCCAGCAAATAAGCGTTCAAAAAAAAAATCTTAGCATCACTGTTTTTTCATTTGCTATATCCCTGCAGAGCCAGATAACCCAATGCCAAGTAATTTGATTTCCCTATCCATTTTGCTTGACATTTGTATGTCTGATGAAGATTTATCATCATATTTGCTAACCACCCCTGACTAAGGGGCACTGGATCTCTTTCTTCACCTCAGGTCCAAAGGATTAAAGAATCTCATGCAGAGCCCTTCGCAACTTCTTTTATGGTCTTTCCTATCAGAACCTTTTAGGACAGTTCAGACCATGGTGTAATCAACTCCAGCGTTAACTGTATCTCTGGCCTCTGTGTAAGCAACTTTCGATATTGTGTTCTTTCCTCATTGACAATGTCTCTGACAACTTCCTGGATTTTATACATCGTAATCGTCCTTGCTAACTTAGGTGCATGTTAGCAATCAGCACTGGATACATCTCCAAACCACGATCTGTTTGTATCTGAGGAATGGAACGAGCCTTTCATACGAATGATGTATGTCCTGGATAGAAGTATCAACTAAGTGGCACAAATTCACCTGCTTATATCTCTTACTTTTTTTAAAAAGACAGAAACCCACAAACAACAAATAATCAGCTTTGAATGATACTATGGACAATATGAGATGCTAACAGAAAAAAAAAAAAAGTTATTATCAAAAATCACATCCTATACCCTGTGTTAGATAATAGTTATACACTGGGAAATAGGACAAGATTCATCCAGAATGTAGATGGAGATCTGCATAATCACAGAGTAAGGATCATGGGATGTCATCTAGAGCAGCCACAACTAATTACAGGGGAGACTGGAGGAGGAGATTTCAACTAGCTTGCCTGCTACATATATTTCTGAGGAGAAATGTTGTATAACTTTTTTTTTTAGGTATAAGCCTGGCAAAATTACCTTTATTATTTTTACACACATCTGCATCCAAACAAATTGGCAAGTTAAGTCTCCTGTTTGCAGATACAAAGTGTTACTATGGCACTTGGGCCGGCTGCGTTATTTGCAATTAAAGTGTCAGTCTTATGTCTAACTTCTTTCTCAGTTCTTGACAAAGTTGCTTTGTAGCACAGTTATTTTTGAAAAAGAAAACAGAAACAGATCCATTTGCCATCCCCTTAGAAATCACCTCAGATTAACAACTTTTGCTTCTCTGAATCTGCGTATATCCTCTTATCCAGTGAGCTACATAAGTGACAGCAATAGACAGCAGGGTCCCTTCTTCTCTGCATACTTTTAAGACTTAAGCTTTGCTAGATGATTTCAGAGTTAATGAGTGAGCTGGCAAGTAGAGGAACACTTATAGCCAGTAACTGTGGTTTGAGTTGAGATTTCTGGAGGGGAAGCAGAGTCTCTGAAATGGTTGTGTGGGAAGAGGAAGCTACACAGCTGAATAGCTGCAAGCACATTGCAGGACTGAGAGCAAATGTGTTGTATCAGCTGATGCCTGCTACAAAGGTTACAGATGCTCTAGCTCCCTTTTTTTTCTCAGCGCAGTCTGTACCTAGAGGTGATCAGGGCCTCAAATGATTCTATTTGTCAAGTTACACCAGACCTTAGAAATCTTAACATTTATTTGTTTGTTTTTAGAAAGAGAAGCAGCAGCAAGGTCCCAATGGAGCACTATGGTTCTTTTCTTTTTCTTTTCCATCTTTTGAAAAACAATTCAGTTACTTGCTGTTCTTCCTTTGCCTGCTTCCTTTTTTTTTTCTGTCCTTACACACCAAATTGTTATTTATACTATAGAAGAATGAGGATATCCTCCGCTGTGGAAAAACAGGAAGTATAAAGAAAGGCCAGGAGAAGGTGTGATGCTGGAGAAAATGTAGCATTTTATATATCAATGATGAAGTACTCATGATTCAAACCTTAAAATATCTGTGTGCTGAAAGATGAGCCAGTAAGGAAGAAGATCAGACTGTCTGAACAGAGAGTTTTGTCTGGAACTCAGGAAAAAAAGGAGCATTTATGACCTTTGGAAGAACTACAGGGATGTTGTGAAGTTATGCAGGGAGAAAACTAGAAAGACCAAAGAGCAACTAGAACTTAATCTGGCTACTTCCATAAAAAAAAAAAAAAAAGAATTTAAAAAAATGTTTCTATAAATACATTAGCAACAAAAGGAGGGCTAAGGAGGATCTTCATCCTTTATCGGTTGTAGGGGGAACCATAGTAACAAAGGATGAGGAAAAGGCTGAGGTACTTAATGCCTCTTTGCCTTAGTCTTTAATAGTAAGACCAGTTGTTCCCAGGGTAGCCAGTCCCCTAAACTGGAAGACAGGAACAGGGAACAGAATGAAGCCCCCCGCAGTCAAAAAGAAAATGGTTAGCAACCTGCTACATCACTTAGACTGGATAGAATCCACCCAAGTGTACAGGAAGCTGGTGGAAGTGCTCAGCAAGCCTCTCGCCATCATTTACCAGTGGTCCTGGCTAACTGAGGAGGTCCCAGTTGACTGGAGGTTAGGAAATGTAACGCGCATCTACAAGAACTGCTGGAAGGAGAATCTGGGGAACTACAGGCCTGTCAGTCTGACCTCGGTGCCAGGGAAGGTTATGGAGCAGAACACCTTAAGTGCCATCTCACAGCATATACCGGACAATCAGGTGATCAGGCCCAGCCAGCATGGGTTTATGAAAGGCAGGTCCTGCTTGACTAATCTGATCTCCTTCTATGACAAGGTGACCTGCTTAGTGGATGACGGAAAGGCGGTGAATGTTGTCTACCTAGACTTTAGGAAACCTTTTGACACTCTTTCCCATAGTGTTCTCCTGATGAAACTAGCTGCTCGTGGCCTGGACAGGCATACTCTTTGTGGGTAAAAAACTATCTGGATGGCCGGGCCCAAAGAGTTCTGGTGAACTGAGTTAAATTCTGTTGACAGCCTGTCACAAACAGTGTTCACCAGGGCTCAGGGATAATAGGAAATATTTCTTATGGAACTAAATTACTAAATATATAAATCCTTAACTAGATAAATAGTGTTAAAATAACTGGATTATGGAATAGCTACAGAATCAGAAACTAAGAGAGTTCAATTCCATCTGACTACAGTTTTATAGGAATTGTTTGCTATTTTAGCAGTTTAAATAATTTTTACCTTAATTTTTTGGGAAGTATAAAGATCAAATCAGATTACTTGCTCTCAGTCATTGTGTGGCTTCTGGTGAAGTCTTAAAGGATCAGTGAAGGTGAAACTGCCTTTGAAAGTTCCAAGATTAGGTATCAGAAGAGTAATAAACCTCTCCACTGCTTAAAATCAAGACATTATTTGAAGTTATTAGAAAGCACTTGAAATTGTACATCCTTTTCTGTATTTTAGCTATTTAAGGTCCCAGCATAACTAACTGGAAGATCAGTTTTTCTCATGAGAGAAATTCAGTAACAATTACACAACTCAGTTGTTTTCTTTGGTTTGTGTAGGAGAAGAAAGACTGAGGTATTTCTTGAGCCTGCTTTGCCCTACAGATTTACTGGTGCTCCTTACAGTCCTGTAAGGACACCTTAGTCTTCCTTTGAAAGGGCAATCTACTCTAGGTGATCCTGTCTGAGCAGATGGGTGGACTAGCAGACCTTCACAAGTCCCTTCCAAGCTCAACCATTCTGTAATTCTATGATTCTTTAGTGATATCTTTTTCCTGTTCATTTACTAATAATCCCATAATCCTGTTTGTCTTCTTCCTTGACTTCAAGAATTATCTATCCATAATTACTCTACAATCACTTTTCTATGTGATAATAGCTAATATAGATCTCAGCATAACCTAGCAGCGGGCTTTTAAAATGCATATTACTTTGCATTTCTTCATTAGATGTTTAGTTCCCCTATTCATTCACTATCTTCAACATCTCCTGAAACTCTTCGTAGCCAGTGGTTTTGGCTTGACTAGTTGATGAAAAGTTGAAGAAATATGTAACTCCTAATTATTTTTATAGTAAATATTTTACCTTTTTTTTTTTTTTTTTTAGTTTAATAGCTTTAAACTCAAACAAATAGTAATTTCCAAATTCTAAAGGAGACACATGCAACTAGTTCTGGAGTAAATTTCGGAAAAAAGTGTTACTCTTCTGACTATTTGCTACTAATTATTTTTATAACATACAAACATATTATGCATTGTTACTAGAATTAAATAGACTTGTATATAGAAAGACAATTTTTAACCAATAATAATAATACTAAATAATACTAAATTCCCTTCTATCTTTACATGTTTAGCCAAAGAACAGTTGTATATTTTAACCATAATTTAAAAAAATAATTAACTCAAAGAAAAGTTATTCTTTTCCTTTTCTTTATGAGTAAACATTGCATTTTAAAAAGCCCAGACATCCCTATATCTCAAAGAAGGAAAACTCAGTTTTTCTTCCAGTTATAAAACCAGAATAATCTGAATCTTCAATGCCTAGGCAATGCATACTTGCTCTACCTTTGAATATTAAGAAATAATCACTGTTTTTTCTTTCCCCATCCAGAGTTGAATAATAGTTCAAAATTGCTAATGAGTTCTGCTGATATCTAATTAAATCCACTAGAGTGAAATTATTTCTTCACTTTTTTTTTTTTTTTTTTTTTAAATTGTTTATATAG
>WHYT01015624.1:366325-381850 GCA_009806455.1 Tetrax tetrax | reverse complement strand
AAATTTTTTTTTTTTTTTTTTTTTTTTTTTTTTTTAGATATTTTATGAACATAGTATGAGAAGAAGATATAAGCTTATGAGGTAATCAGCACATAGTTAAAGTAATTTGAGTAATCCCGAAGGATTGTTTTCTTTTGTGAGGTGATATATTTACATTTTTTTTTTAAAAAAATAAATATTTTCTTTCATTTTTCCTCTGGATAGCTGGATAGCAAGAAAACATGCAGCCATTACAGAAAAAAAATTGCTGGTGAAGAAATGTATTCAGCCCAATGCAGTTGTTAAAACTGTGACCTTCTAGTAAATTTTTACAAAATATAAACCATCACCTGAAAATGCCACCTCCATTGTGTGCTTGGTTTTGGGATGTTGTGGGTTTTTTAGTGTGCTCTGTGGTCCACTGCAAGTTTTCTACAGTTGGTTTATTTATTATGCTGAATTCATTTAGTGATCCCACAAACCCATAGCACAGTTCTAACTGATTGGTATTAATAGATCTGAGGGGAGGAAGACCTTCTTCTTGTCAAAGAAGTGTTAGTGGCCATGCTACAAATAGTAGTGTAACCATTTATGGTGAACCTTTTCCTGGTCTCTGCTTTCCCTCACCCAAGTCAACTAATTAAATGACGAGACATCTCAGCAAGATATAAGGGTGGCCATTTTTACTTAGAACAAGCCATGCTGATTCTACCGGAAAAAAACAACCCAATACTTGTCTGCTAGAGAGGGGATAGCTAGATAATATATTCTTGTATGCATAGAGGATGAAATTATACAGCTTTTAAGGAATCACCAGCATCAAAGATTTTAATACCAAGTGCATTCGTTATCTGCAGAGTTAAGGCTTTATACGAAAAGGTGAGGGTTTAATGGTAGAATTACTTGTTTGGAATTCAGGAAACATACATTACCAAAGTTAAAATTCACATTGACAAATGCACAAAGACAGTAAATGCTCTCTCATCTGGCAATCAAGAATTGTAATAATGACCTTTTAAACTATGCTCTGTTGTGCTTCTTGTAAAATCCTGAAGTTCTAGGGGCTTTTTGAGCTGGTTTTTTTTGTTTGTTTGTTTTGTTGTTTTTTTTTTTAAATTTAATACAAACTGATTCCCTTTTAAAGTGGGTGTAGTGTTTGGGGTTTTTTTTCTTTCTTTTTTTTTTTAATTAGACTGGACTTTAAAGATGAGGAAACACAGCACCCAGTTATGCACAAGTCTACAATGTGTTTTACTTATATTTTTTCTTTCACAGTATCAGTCTTAAAGATAAAAAAATAGACTTCTACTGTAAATTCTGCTTATATACTGAGGCCTCTAAAAGAAGCATGCTGTGCAGAAGAGGTCTCTGCAGAAAAGTGAAATATCCTGAGGTCAAAACATGCATCGTTAGAAGATATGGTAGGATTCATTGACATTTCTATGAGGCAGATTTATAAGCTTATCATTCTGTCTTTGAGTTTACAGGGACTACTACAATTCAAAGAGAAAAAAAAACACACCAAAGAGCAAGAAGTTGCCAGTTTTGAGAACAAAAGAGGGACTTTGCACATTGTATAAATGTCCTTTTAAAAAAATAGAATCGTTGTTCTCTCTGGTCATGAAGAATGGAGTTATATGTCCTTCCCTAGCCTCGTTTACCTTCAGGAATTGATAATGGTGATTTCAGGTCTGTCTGTATCAACATGCCTTGAGATTATTTGCAGACACTACTCAAATCCTTCAAATATACATTTTATATTCATGAAGCATGTGAATTCACTCCCCTCGCCCCCCCAGTTTCCTTTCAGGTTGTTTCAATACATTGAAAATATGAAAATCTAAAATAAAACTACAATTTTGCCTTTTACTCATAAACTCAAGGTTTAATTCTATCAGACAATGCAGACACGTGCAATTTTGCTATTAATATACAACTGCAGCATGTTGAATGGCAGGGGTGATGGCAAAAACCCCTGTAAATGTTCAATTTCACAAGCCGTTAGTAACTGCAAGTGGTATATGTATTTGTATGGGAATAAGAGCTCAATTTTTTTTTGTTACAGAGCAAGTCAGTGAAAAAAAAAAAAAAGAAGTAGCTATTGTTAAAGTCTACCTATAGATGTAGTTGAAACTAAAGAAGCAACACATATTTTGTGAAAATGTATTATCCATTTATGAAACTGCACACCTTCATTACTGAGCACAAAATCAAAAGATGTGTTGAAAAAACCTTTTTCTAACTCTCTGAAGACATCAGCTGCATTTCTGTTGTTTTGCTAGCATAAAAACATGCTCTTTGACGGAAAGTGCTCAAGAAGAACTGGAAATATTTTTCATCCCTTTTTTTTTGGTCATTTTTCCAAGCCAATAATTTAAAAATATCTAATTTGATAAATAAGGATATTTGACCTAATTTTACTGTTTCTTCTAGATGTCTAGATGTAAGTTAAAATACTAAAGGCCTGCCTTTTTTAATATACAGAACTTGTCAAAGAGGAAAGTTGAACTAGATTGAGTGGGGTCTCTTTGGACTTATAATGTTAAACACAATTTGAATGTAATCTTTTTCAGATTAGAGAGATTCAGAGATTAGGTAATACATGTAGTCTCATTTTGAACAGCTGTGGAGCTCGGGATTTGGTATGTGTGCAGTGTTAATGGAAATAGTTAAAAGTACTGCTCATGACTGAATTTTGCTGTAGTCTGGACTACATACACTGTATTAGTATGAAGACATGAATATAGCCTCTAAAATCTGTAACGTGGATTATTTTTAATTCTTTGTGTGGTTTTTTTTTGCTACAGATTCTTTTCCATTTGTCTGTTTGATTTACTGATTTTCTGTAATTGCGGAAAAGTATAGATACGGCAGAAGACACATACTTGTACTAAGGAAAGATTTTTCACTGAAATCTAAGTGGCTGAAAAGTACAGGTTCTGTTGACTTTCAGTGGGATTTAGAGTCCCATAGTCTAATTTTGAAAACTTCGTGTAATATCTTTTTTTTTCATAAGTTTGAAAAGACTATTTATTTTAGAATAAAAAGGCAAAAAAGAGTTCATGGATCTCAACGTTTTGCTGTGGCCTTTTGTTCAATATATCAGTACTTTTTTTTTCTCTAGTCAAAAGTGACACACTCTTTTTTGAAGACTCTAGTTATTTATTCAATATGCACAGAACTAAATATCTTTAAATACCGTTTCTTCCGGAGAAACTTTTACACCTGAAAATTTGCTAGGTGTACATTTTCTGTACTGGTCTCTTCTCATAACCATTTTAAGAGCTCCTATATTCTGTATTTGTTTCTTCCTTGTAGACAGACCTCAGGTGTGCAAAAAGGACCTGCAAATGAATGGGAGACATTATTTTTCATGTTGTTTAATATTGTTAGTGCTTTTGACAACCTCTTTAGTGTGTTAACTTGGAAAAATCTCTCTAACAGCTAAGGGTAAATATGTAGCTTTTCAATCTGAATAAATATGCAATTACTTTTAATTTTAAGATTGCTTTTTAATATATTTTACATGACATTTGCTGATTTATTAATTAAAACTGCAGAGTCTGAGTCCCAGCTGTCTTTAGCTAAGGGGTTGTTGTAGCTAACTGCTTCATTGCACAAATTGTTTTTTTTTAAGGGAAATGTTTTGTTATGATTTATTAGTTATTAGTATCATTTAAAGAGTGACAAAAATGTTTTGTGACCTAACGAGCAAACTGGGATTTCTATGGTGGAGTTTTTTGGGTTGTTTTTTGTTTCCAAATAGAGACTTTAATCAAGACATCAGACAGGAGAATTCTGCAACAGAAATAAGTGTCAGTTTATTCTCCAACATACGTCTGAAATGTAAGGCCTATTTGGCCTATGAAATATCCTACAGCCTAGCTTTTAACTCCACTGCCTTCTACATGATGGCCTCTGATCATTTTCTCTCTCAACACAGATGTGAAGCCCATGGCGATTAAAAGTATCAGCATGTGGTAATCTAAATTGAACTTTAAAATACTAGGAAGCCTGCAAGAGTAAAGCACAGAACTGTAGTGAAGTTAGAAAATAATTAGCAAGGAGACAAGACTAAGAATTCAAAAGCTTAACTGTGACATTTCTCTCTGGCCCCCAGCAAACCAGTTGCTGCTCTATAATGTCAATCTGCTTTGAGCTTCGTTGTGATTAAAGAATTTTACATTTTTCATATGTATAGGCTGATGTCGTAGAACAAGTTTGAAGGCTGTGGGTTATAGGAGGTCAGTTCAAATTATGCTATAAGTAACTAGATTTCATCCTGAAAGGTCATATCTTCAATTGCTAGGTGCTTCCCTAGGTTTTCCTTTTTTCCCACTTGTTGAAAAGAGAGTTGTAATCTTGGTCTGAAGTTTGGCACTACGAAAATAAAACCTAGTTAAAAAAAATATTAATGGCTAGTAATCAAATAAGTAATAAATACCATTTAGCAATTTAGCCTAATTTTCCTATTGTTAAGCGGAGACATGTGACCACACCAGTAAATGCCAATTACATCACTTTAATTCCCCTGGTTTAGGCTCAATGAAGTCAGAAGAATCTGCCTGTTAAATTGGCAGGATTTAACTAAGAACATTGTGAGTAAATGTATCAATTAAGTTCTATAACCTACTTTCATATGTCAAAATCAAATTACGGTGTTTTCCAGATAAAGCTGAGCTGATATGAACACCTCCAAATACTCATCAGAAGGACTGCGATTCGCCAATGACACTGTTACAATATTTTAATTCCTGTGTCCATTCACAGTGAACCATCTGTACTATTTTGTTCATTGTGAATATCTCTGCTACATTTTTGTACCCTAATGTAGACTGAAATGGGTTTCAGCTTAAATAATTTAGCATCACTCTCTTCTAATCTCATTTTCAGTGTTCCAGAAGCCATAAATCAAAATATGGGGTACAGTGTTTTTATAAACTTTTACACTAAGGCTTTGTGGTCATAAAAGTTCAATTAAAAAGCAAGAATTGGATGGAAATAATCTGTTGTGAGAGTTTCTTTTGACAAATTTCTAAAATTTCTGTGTCCCATATGTATTACACAATGACTGAAAGTCAAAACAGATGTAGTACTTCTTTATTTGCAAGCAAATCACTCCTATATGTACTCATTTTAAGCATTACAGGTCTTTCATATGTGAACCATATTCCATTCTTTGTTGATAGCCAAATTTACAAAAATTGCATCTTTTTGGCAGCAATAGAAACTTCAGCACTATTACTTTCATTATATTTGCTCAATCTTTGACTATACAAATGTAAGTATAGTTTCTGGATGAAAATACAGGCTAGGAAGGTGTCATCAGGAATCCTGATGCTCAAAGTCCATCACGATGCAACAGATGCTGGGTTAGGAGGATCTCACAGAATATCCATTCTGCCCTCCACAGGACCTCAGTAGCATGAATCATAGAATCATAGAATGGCAAGAGTTGGAAGGGACCTTCAAAGGTCATCTAGTCCAACCCCACTGCAAGAAGCAGGGACATCCCTGACCAGATCAGGTTGCTCAGAGCCTCATCCAGCCTGGCCTTAAACGTTTCCAGGGATGGGGCATCAACCACCTCTCTGGGCAACCTGTTCCAGTGTTCTAAAACTCGCGAATGTTTTCTTCCCTAAAACTCTGAGGAGAGTATTACTATTAAATCATTAAAAACAAAAATCTATTCCCTAACAGCTGAAAGTGGACAGGGTTTTTTATGATTGACGGAAAGTTTCTATTGTTTTTTTTTCGGAAACATACTTCTTAGATCTTCTGATGCTTGCCTTCCTTATCGTTAACAGAATAATACAAATCATACAGCTTTATGTTATCCTGGAATTGTTAGTGCAAACTTCTACTCCAACTGTATGAATAGGTGGCTTTGAGAGCATGGAGCCTGCCTTGCAGTTCTGGACAGTCTAGGGAAAATCCTTAACTGAGGCATCCTAATTTGAGAAAGCTTTGATCATTTTGTTTTAGTTTTCATCCACATGTATTCAAACAGAAAAAAAAAAGCAATGTGTTCACAACTATATGGATGAACATATATTTGCCTTATTTCTCTTTAAAGTGTTGTTTGGTTTGTTTTTTTTTTAAAAAAAAATTAATTGTTGGGAAGGAATTTAATAGAAGCTTAGTAGAAATTTCTAGTTTCTAGTGTTTCCAAGTATGTGAGTGCATTAATTTATTGCAAAGTTTTTTTTATTGTCTAAAATGTGCTGTGTGTTTTAGTACTGTGTTTTGATGTTTAGGCAACAGCTGGAAACTTCTGTCATTTATTCTGTTTTTCTTCACTTGACATCATTACCAGAAGTTAGGAGATAGAATTTGTTGCTAAATACAATACTAACATATTGAACGCTCTGAAATGAGAATTTGTAAAACAGGAATTGTGTCTTTTTTTTATGTTATGTAATATTTTATGATTATCTTATTCAGATAAAACTGAAGAAGAGCTTCACAAAAATTGCCCATATTTTTAGCCAAGCCTATCTGAAAATGCCTGAAATTGAAACACGCTCTGTACAAGGTCATTCTTTGTTTTATCTTCTGTTTCCATGTGTCTCATCAGTTACCTCACTTGGTGTAACGGTGTGCTTTAAGGAGAAAAACTAATTCACTTTTGGTTATACAAAATAGTTCATCATTTGGTGCACACTTCACACTGACACTTTATATTTCAATTTGTACTGACATTATTTCATTCATGGATTATTGGGGCGTACAGTAACGTTGAGTATTAAATACTGTAATACAACAGAGTGTTAAAAGTAATTGCAATTTTTGTTCTACACTTGTTATGACAAAATACAAAAAATAAACAGAAGTCAGTTCTGTGAATACTTATGAATTTGAACAAACTTATGATTTTGAAGAAAAGGAATAAAAATAATCTGGCAGTTTCAAAATTAGAATTTTATAATTTCTCATTTTCAAGTGACTTTTTTTCTACAGTTTTAGTTAATTTTATTTATTTGAACTAAACCCACAGACAACTCAAAAATTTTGGACCATTTCAGTTTGTCCACACAACAGATTTCAAAGAACTAAACATACTTTTTTTCCCATTTCATTTATTTAACAGCTTTTAAAGCATTTTACCTTTATTTACAAATCACCAAAACACCCTATGTTATAAAGTTTGCTCAGCTCTATCATTCTTATTTCCATATAAAATTTGTTTCACAAGTAAATAACTTCTTCAGAGAAGCTACTAGCTGAGGATCTGATTGATTGAAATTATCTGCGCAGCAGAACATGCACTGACTTCTGATGCTAGCTATGTGTGAACTGTTTGAAGGCAAGGCCTGGTGACAGACATTTCACCATTCAAGAAAATATACTTGGAAGGATGTAAAGTTGTATTTGGTGCTGGTATGTTGGATGAAGAAATCTTTGAGATAATTTCAGTAAGAAATCAGTTTTAGAAGGGATTTGAGAACCTTTCATTACATTTTACAACAAAAACTTGCCAATGCCATCTGCAGAATATCTAACTTTATCATAAAAGAACCAGAAGGAGGGTAGTATTCTAAACATCTTCTTATTGCTGTTATTATCTAAGTCCAGTGTTCAAAAAACCCAAACAAGAGCAGTCAGCTGAGGATAAAAAAATTGTCTGCCTTTCACCATCATTACAAGTATTATTTCGTCAGTAGAGCTTAAAGGTTTTCCAATGTCCATAACAATTTCTGTTACATATTTAGTCAATAAAATAAGCAACACACACACACACACAAGCTTGTTTCTATCACTGTCATATCAGAACAATTAAATATCATATTATTTTCAGTAGACTGCACATATTTTCACACTTGAAATTTATATTTTGCTCTTCCTGTATTTGTCTTGTAATGAGCTGCAGATATCTAGCCACATTTTCATACACGTCTTGGATATGTATTTTTTTCAACTGCTATTTAAAAAAAGAAAAAAAAAAGGCTAGTACTCTTCTACCCCACCTTTCTTTGGATTGTCCCATTTTACATTGTTATCCACTGAGACAGCATTTGAAAGAGGCCCAGCACAGCTGCGCCTTTTGCACCTACATGCACATCTACCCAGCCACACAGTGAACTGGATCAGGCAACTGATGCAAGATAAGACTGACATATTTGGAGGATTTCGTTTAGCACTAGTTAATTTTCAGATTCAGCTCTGTGCCTGGCTGCGCAAGCTCTGTGAGGTCAAAAAAAAAAAAGTGGGAAAGTCAGGGACAAGAGAGAGGCAAGGCGGCATCTTTTAGTAGCAGTTCAAGATGATGATGTTGGTTACAGTGTTTGTGATACTGGTATTAGCATGAAGATCTACAAGGTCTGTATTAATTTTACTTCTTCTCCTCTTGTGTTTTACCGAGTAGATAATTACATCAATTTGTGTAGGGACACAGTGAGCTCCAAAATCAACAAACAGGAGGTGGAGAATGTGGCTGAAAGCAGAGAGGAAGGGATGGAGAGGGAGCAGAGATTTCTAAATCTTTCTTTCAAAGGAGCAAACTGTTATCTCAGACATATCTTGTACCTTTTTTATTTTGAGTCTTAGAGGAAGCGAAGCTGAAAGGCTGTCAGAGCAGCACCATGACCCCACCTGTGTGCCCTTCTGTTTCCCTGACTCTGGAGCTGATGATCACAGGCCTCCAGAGAGAGTAAATCCAGCTGATTAAACCCTTATCCCCACACCTCAAATAAAGAGTTCTGTCAGCTGGGCCAGCTGCTCACAGGGGCTGGGATGCTAGGAATGGCAGGGTCTCCCATGGGGCAGCAGGGCAGGGTCTGGGACCCAGGAACCATCCCACCCATAAGCCAGGAGCAGGGCAGTCCCTGGGCACCAGGGCAGCTCCAGCCCCAGACGTTGGGCACCTCCCTGATGCCAGTCCCACTTACAGATGGAGAAAAGCTGCTATAAGATCTTAAAAAAAACCCAGGAAAATTAAAAATTATGAGAATAGCCATAAACATATTTTTTTTAAATAGTAAAATGGTAATAATTATAGTAATAATACAGAAGAAAATGAGCATGTCAGTTTTAAAGTCCTTTGTATTAATCTACTTTGTAACTCGATATCTTAAAGTTATTTCAGCATATGTTTGCACTTGTGATGTGATTAACTTTTCCCATAGACAAGAAAAAAAACATGGTATCTTCTTCCAGTTATATCAGAGTCTTATCACACTGCGTTTGATCTCAATATGACCAGAAACGAATTTCAGGTTTGTTATGTGACATTGTACCATCACAATCAGGGAACTTCGCGTTTCTGTCAGTCGTACAAAAAAAGATTGTTTCCCATTTTCCCCATGTATTTGAAAAGTAGATGAAAACAAGTCACAGTAAATAAAAATCAACCCATTCTGATGCTAATTATGAAACAACTAATCTTGGTGAATTTATTGAATTCAACCTGTATATTTTATTCTGTGTGGAATAAAAGCAGCTGTACACCTTGAAGCTACACAGTGTGAAACAAAACTGTCTCATCTAAGCTAAGGTTTAAAAAGCTCAGTAATCATAACACAAAGATATAATTAGTACAATTATTTATAAAGAATATGTAACAATCCTTTAAACAGCAGTTTTAAAATGTGTTTGCATTTCATAGAATGGTCAGTATCTTTGTTTCATATAAACATGTGACTGACGATAGGCATACCTGTAAGCAGGATAGTGATATAGTGTCTTTCTCTGTGACTTTTAATTACATATATTTACAGGCATTAGATGGAAACAAACAAACAAACAAACAAACAAATCATCTGTTAATGGTGATTAAATTCCAGTGAGCACGGAGCCCTCAGCTTGGGCAAAGGCCCGCATGATACTCTGGATGTGATTGATGCAAACAATATAAGTCTAATGACGTGAAAAAGAACATTTTTTAGACTTTGGCTACCACCATGCCCAGGTTGAATTTGGTCACTTCAGAAGGCTGTCCTTGCCCGTTAAGAATTTAAGTCTGGTAGATTGCAACAGTAGAGACCATTTTCTCAATAGGCAGAGGTTTTTGGAAAGTTGATGTAAATGCTGAAGAGTGTGTATTGGCTCCTAAAAAAGGACCTTGGATGTTGCCGTTCCTGATTTAAAGCTTTGCAACTGCTACTATTCTTCTCAAAATAGTAGCAGAGAGTAAGATCCTTGATAGATGTTCCTTGTGCCAAATCTGTCAAGAATGGAGGGACTTCGTTACAGGGAGGGTTGTACTCAGCTGTGCAAAAGGGAAACTCTGCTCTCTCTTGGAGAAAGCTTGGGATGTATCCATTATGGGTTGAGGAGATGGATGTGTGGTAGGACAATGGAGGTGCAAGGCTAGACATCAAGCTCTAGCATGTTTTGGGAAGATAATGATGTGTGAAAACGGAATGGATTAGGTGGATCTGAAGATGGAGATCTGATGTGATTTTTGAAAGGAAAAGAGGAAGCTAGGTATTTCAAAAGGAAAAAAAATAAAGTTTTGTGTAACTCTTGGTTGTGGCCTCACATTGTCTTATACTGGCACTGATTGCTATGGTCATTTTTCCATTTATGTGGCCCAGAGCAGTTTTTCTGCAGGAGACTATGATTTTATATCAGCAGGAGAGAGTATAACTTTTCATTTTCTTTAGATCACGGAAGGAAGAAAAAAAAAGATATCAGATTTGTCTCTGTAGATTAATACAGTTTTATCCAAATGGGACCTATTTTTTTTTTGTCAAGAAAAAACTTTTCATTTTTGAAACCAGAGTTTTAAAAGCCCTGTTGTGATAGAGAGAACAAATTGTATCAATAACAAAGTTACTTGCTTCAAGCATATATCGTTTTAGAATCATAGAATCACAGAATAATTAGGGGTGGAAGGGACCTTTAAAGGTCATCTAGTCCAACCCCCCTGTAAGAAGCAGGGACATCTCCAACCAGATCAAGTTGCTGAGAGCCCCGTCCAGCCTGGCCTTGAATGTTTCCAAGGAAATAAGGAAGGCATCTACGACCTCTCTGGGTAACCTGTTCCAGTGTTCCACCACCCTCATTGTAAAAAGTCTTTTCCTATTGTCTAATCTGAATCTATCTCCCTCTATTTTAAAACCATTACCCCTCATCCTATTGCAACAGGCCCTGAAGAGTTTCTCCCCATCTTTCTTGTAGGCCCCTTTTAGGTACTGGAAGGCCACTATAAGGTGTCCCCAGACCCTTCTCTTCCCAAGCTGAACAGCCCCAACACTCTCAGCCTGGTCTCATAGGAGAGGTACTCCAACCCTCTGATCATCTTTGTGGCCCTCCTCTGGTCTCTCTCCAACAGATCCATGTCTTTCTTGTGTCGTAGGCTCCAGAGCTGGACACAGTACTCCAGGTGAGGTCTCAAGAGAGCAGAGTAGAGGGGCAGAATCACTTCACTCAGCCTGTTGACCACGCTCCTTCTGATGCAGCCCAGGAGGCGGTTGGCTTTCTGCGCTGTGAGCACACATTGCCAGCTCATGTCGAGCTTTTAAGATCGTTATTTGTTCTTTACAAATAGTTGTAGCTCTGTTGTGTTTCTTTGAAATGATGGTTGTTTTTATTTTTTTTAAAAAAATCAAATCTGTACTTTCATTTTACTACATTTTGAGAGGATGCAATCAAACATATAATACACAGTCTCAGATTCATGTTAATGATGATCCAGCAAATTGAAGTATTTTACTCTGTTGCCCAGTTGTGTTTTGTGGTTTAACTGTAAAACCTTATTTGAAATTATAATCATTTCAAAGCTTTCTTCAGGATTTATATCTTTGCCAGTAATCTTGACTTGATGAATTATTAATCAGTGGTTAAAACAAATATCCTGAGCTCTAAGACTATTTAAAGCTATTTATATATCTATTTATATATCTGTCTATTAATTTAATTTTATGCACAATGTCTTGATAAGAAAGAAGTGCACCGAACATAAGAAAAAAATACTTTTTTTTTACAAGAATAAATAAGAGGAACTGGGAGAGGTGGGCATGACTTTAATTTACTGAATAACAATCTTGGGAGAAAATCTGTTCCTCTGCACTTCTGGTAATGTGAATGGGAGTTATTTACATGTATTAGGAGGCCTATTTTCCCCAAAGAGGTCATACACTTTGTGTCAGTTTCTGCTTAAATAGGCATCTTATAATAGTTCTTTCTCCTTATTTAGATACGAGAAAGCAGAGAGGAGAATTAATTTCAGATAGCTTTAAGCAAATGTTAGAAAGGTTAACATTCGCAGACTTCCAAATATCTTCTGGGCAGCTGACATTTTCAAATACTAAGCTTTTTCCTTTTGCTGAATTACAGTGCTGGGCAGAAAGCAATGGATGTGTGAAATAAAATATGCCATTCAAATACAGAAAAGAAGGGAGAAACTGCTTGTAACTATTACAGAGAATAAAAGGTAAAATTGAAAGCCTCTGCTACAGGCTGAGTGTTCTGTTTGAGGCATATCACATGGACTTGATGTATTTTATGTATGAGAAATGCTTGGAAACTTTTTTCTCTCACTCCAAGAGTAATTTATTTTCAGATAAGGAAATTGCATATTCAAATGAGAGAAAGATGTGTTTTAAAATTCCACAAAGTTGGATTGCAAGCTGAACCTGAACAGCAGGCAGTATTATTAACTGGACTAACATGTCTGAGTACCACTTTGGATTCAGATGGAGTCAATCTGTTAATTTTTTATCTTTAAAATGGATATGCCTGTAGCATGCACTGCTATAATATGGAAATTGAGCATGCATCACCAACACGCATAAGTGTCTACATAAGATACATATGATTATTGTGGGAATAAAAAAAAAAAAAAGAAAGAAAATATATTTCTAACTACAGTACAGATACAATCATTAACCCAATTAAATGCAATGTGATAAAGAGTTTCCCAGGAGCACTACATCACAATATTTTGAATTACTCCATTTCTACCATTTGTACCATAAGTCCAATGTACCCTTGCAACAGAAAATAGGTTTTGCCTAGAGAAACATGAATATACAAATGTTGATGCCTCCAGTAAGATGGATTTGCTAATCAGTCATGAACATTTTTTTTGTAGCCTCCTGAGAAACTGGAGCCTGTGCATCAACACTATGTCTACCAAAGCTTCTAATAACTTTTGGATCTTGTAGCCTTCTTCAGCCACATTTAACAAAGGAATAGATGTCACTCAGCAATGGGACATTGCGATGATTTTGACTAACTTGATTCATGTACCAAAAAAGGAAGGGAGGGAGCTGGTAATACTGAAGCCAGAGAACTACTGCTAGAGGAATCTGAGGGTGTTTTAGGGAGGATTTGGTGATGAAAGACTGCTAAATTATGACAGGGGATGTGGATTTAAGGAAAATCTGACATTGCGGTTATTGGATGGAGAATTGCCAGAGGAGAACAGAAGAATAGCAGTGACGTTGTAAGGATAGAGTGGAGGTGAGATCTTTTTTTTTATTTCAATGAAAATAGACAGAGAGAACATACGGGAAGGTGGACTTAAGTCCACGGTAAACCAGGTTTAACCATAATTTTATGGTTAGTGAGACAATTCAGAAGTCTTTAATTCATAAGACAGCAATGACAACTCAACACAGCATTTTATTTCAGGAATTATTGGTCCTTGTTTTAAACATCACTGCATAAAAACATGCGTGCAGTCCTGCATGCATGAGGAAGAACTCATATCAGTATCTTCTCAGTTGTAACTTCCAGACTAAAAAAGTGAGCTTTTTACGTAGTTATTCACCCTATTCCTTAAATTCTTTGCTAAGCAGTAAAAGCAGTTCCAAGAGGAGAATGAGAAGCACTGTATGCATATGATGTGATATCACGGTCACAGCTTAAGAGTCGGTTGGTTCTTTGGTTACTTATCTGGAAGAACAGTTGTGATTCCTGGTGATGGAATCCACTGTAGTTACTTAAACTCTGTAAAAAAAAAAAAGATGGGATTTCATACTCTTCCATTTTTCTCTGCACATTTCCTCTATAAGCTGTGCCCTCTGCCAATGGACGTCTTCATGCTTAGTGTCTAAGATACATAATTATTATTGTGAGCTCTATAAAGACCCTAGTTACCCAACTAGGTATTGATTCTGCTGAAGGCATAGAGATCTCTGTTTGATTTGGCCCTGTATGTCTCTTCTAGTACTCCATTTCTAGTAAAATCAGAAGAAACCTGAGAGAAGAATATTGTTTTCTATAAATTCACAAATGCTTCAAATTACTTTGTATAGAAACCTGTTTAGACTGTTAAGCTAAAAGCGACCAGAGATGACTTCTTTCCTTCCTTGTTTTATGTATCGAAATGAAAGATAAATCATTATGTCTATAGATGTAAGTGCAATACAAATAGTAGTTCTATGGTGTTAGTCATTAGTTTATACATCCCTTCTTTTTTATGACTGATCATGATTCAGTGTTTGTGTGTTGACTTCTTTGACATTAAAAAAAATTCCAGCTTTCGGCTGTGATTTGACAGAATGTCAGCTACTATTTACTCTTCACACTTTCTTCTCAATTGTGATAACTGAAAGGAAAAGATTTGACAAATCCTTTTTTTTTTAAAAAAAAAAAATGTATTTCATATATAACATATAAAACATATGAAGAATACTATCTATATAAAACCTGAGAAATACTTTAAACTCCAGATCTTCTAAATTATTTAAGTACATAATTCATAGTAATAGATTTAAACACACACTTAAATATTTTGTTGAATTATACTCTAAATACAACTGAATATATGTCTGGTTCCTGGAAGCAGGAGCATTAAAGAGTGACAGCAGGCTAGACTTAGAAATTGAGTGCTAACTGTCTGAAGAGCATAGCTCAGTGGAAACAATGTCTATTAAATATCAAAGCAGGGTTGTATGACAAAGGTCGCTGTGGCTGATTTTGGGGATTGAAAAAGAGATGTAATTCTTCAGAATTTTTTGATCCTATGTCAAATGTAGACTTTTTAATAACCTACTGAAGCTAAAATGCTGTTGTAGTTTAGCCCCAATCCGGACCAGACTACGCAGTCTCTCTCTCACTCCCCCCACCCTCCGAGAGAATAGGGAGAGATAATTTAAGAAAAGAGAGATAATTTAAGAAAAATGACTCGAGGTTTGAGATAAGGACAGGGAGAAATCCTTACCGTCACGGGCAAAAACAGACTCGACTTGGGGAAAACTCTTCATTTATTACTACAACTAGCAGGATAATGAGACAAAGGAACAAGAAAACCTCCTCCACCCCTCCCACTTCCCGAGCTTAACATTATCTACCTTCCCCCCGAGCGGCACAGGGGGGAAGAGGGAATGGGGGTTGCGGTCAGTCCATCATGCGTTGTTGTACGCCGCTGCTTCACAGTTGGGGGAAGAACTCCTCACATCCCTCCCCTGCTCCAGTGTGGGGTCCCACCCATACGCCACAGTCCTTCATTAAACTGCTCCGGCGTAGGTCATCTCTTCCACGGAGTGCAGTCTCTCCAGAACGGCTGTCCCAGCGGGCCCTCCACGGGCCACAGCCACATTCAGGCATCCACCTCCCCCGGTGCGGGGTCTTTCACGGGCTCCAAGCTCCAAGTGG
>WHYT01015624.1:287360-339056 GCA_009806455.1 Tetrax tetrax | reverse complement strand
CCCAACAGTTAGCTCAGCATGCAAATCACATCTAATCAAGATAATATTGTGGCGATTACAGAACTCAGTTTTTATAATAATGGATCTACCTCAAAGCTTTTTGTACTTTCTCTCAGTTCAGTTAAGGTTGTACATAGAACCATATTTCTAAAGGAGAGAATACTTTCCTAACTCTAATGACAGCACTGGGTGTAAAGGCACTTTGTCTTTTTCTTTTTCTTTCACCACATGGGTGAGAGATATTGGCCTTAAGGCTGCTGCTGCAGTTCCATTATGGCAGGTGCCAGCAAGGGCTTTTAATAACACAGCTTTGCAAACCAGTTTGCTCTTGAACCTTCCAGGAGGGGATTTCTGTGGGTGCAGCATGCTTTTCCTAGTTAGATCACTGGTTGCATAATTATACTCTGTTTACCTTGATGCCAGCAAGATGCACAGTTATGATGCTTTTAGAAAAAAACACACAGCCTCTTTAATGTTTTGGTTGAATAAAATGTCCGAAACAAACTAACTAGCTGCTCTTTCTCTCAGGCTTGTGGACTGAAACAAATATATATGACAGTGAGGTTTTAGGCTATTGGAAGTCCTCTACATATTCTTTCTATCTCTTCTCCTTGACAACCTGGGTTTTTCTTTGAATTGATCTGATTGTCATTATTACTTTTACATAAGAAAGAAACCTATTCAGAAAAAGAATAGAGTAAATTCTCAAATTCCCCAATGCCAAGAGAGAGTAAAAATGAAGATTCTGATTACAATTACTAATAATATTAGTAGTGCCTAAAATTTTACTTGGTTATTTCTAGTTGTACAACAAAGGCAATAATTTCAAATCTACAGGTATGACTAAGACACATAATTAATACATTAGAGTGAAAGGAGGAGAAAAAAATCTGTAATTAAAATAACAAAAATGAAATCAGTCTGAATGCATCACCTGTTCACTGACCCAGTGTTTTGTAGGTTGCATATCACAAGTGAACGTTAAGGATAAATTTGAAGATTTTAAAGAGTGCTTGCATAGATAGTGATGGAAGGAAAAATGCTTAAGTGTTGTGTTTTCTGCAAGTTACAGTTTTTGATCCCGTTTTTCCAGTATTCATCTTATTTTTATTTTTTTTTTATGAAGCAGTATGTGAAGAAAACAGAAAAAGGTAAAGAATTTAAATCTATGCTTACCTTTATGGAGTTTTAATAGTCACCTTTTTTTTTGGATGAATTTACTGTTTTAGAACATTGCTTTGATGTGAGTTAATTTTGGTAAGGAAAGTTTCACATGACACTTTGTGATGGTCCAAAAACTGGTGCCAGATTAAGTTTACCTTCAACCTGAAAACTGAAACGCAGAACTTGAGACAGATTCTATATATTTTTTTTTTTTTTAATTACTATGGCATAATCTTTTGGACTATTCCAAGTTTACATATCCCATTTGGGAAACTATTAATTAGAGTTTTTCTTGCATTCCTGTATTTGATCATACTAAATGAGACTGTTCAAAGTGTATGTTCATGATACCTAGGAGGGAATCTATTTTAGCATAACTGCTAACACAAGTTAAGAAACGTTGTTCTTTTCCTGTAGTCTAAAAATCTCTAATGATTGCAAGCTAAATGTTAAATTTCTTTATTAAGCTAATTTACAGATTTCTCATTACTGAAAGCCACTACAGGTACCATGCATAAAATAATCCAGTCTTTTACCCAGCCTCAGTAGCACAGCTGGTGACACAGAGCATTTCCGTCTCTTTGTACCCATCTGGCAATGAAGTAAATCAGATAAACTGGTCATGAATCAATTCTTTCAAACTGAAATAATGTAAAGCATGGCATGACTCTAAAAGTAGCATTTTAAAATGTCAGTAGAGGCGAGTTCCTAAATTTAATCAGAAAATAAGAAAGAAATACATTCAGAATAGATTATATTCTCTAGCATGGTTCTGCACGCAATTTATTTCAATGCTTAAATAATGTCATTTTCAAACCCCTTTTATTTGATTTTCATATCTTGTTAGATCCTCTAATGTCTTTGAATCTCTGAGAAAAAAAAAAAAGATTACTATTTATTTGTTAATAGCTTAGCTGTTTTTCTTAGTCTTACTAT
This sequence comes from Tetrax tetrax, assembly GCA_009806455.1. Lineage (NCBI taxonomy): Eukaryota > Metazoa > Chordata > Aves > Otidiformes > Otididae > Tetrax > Tetrax tetrax. The sequence goes on along the minus strand of WHYT01015624.1, from coordinate 336,956 downwards.
ATTATGAAATTTACAGAATCTATTAGCTCACTTTTAATAGGATATTTACCTTATATGCAATAAGTGAACGGAATATTATCACAAAGCAGTGTATAACCATGGCTTTATTAATAACTGCCTAAATTATCTTTCCCCTTTCTTAGAGAGAAAACAATGACGAAATGGTTGCTCTTCTTCCATATCTGGTATTTAAACAATTTTTAGTCCTCTATTTCTTCAGTGTCTGTAAATCTGTGTAGCTAAAATAAGCTTAGGACATAATTAATAGCAATTTACACTTACTGAGAATCAGGTTCAAAATGTTTAGGCTGTTCATTGTCCGAACTGATTGTTCAAAGGTATAAGTGTTCAACAGATTTATTTTACCCTGAAAGCATTTGAATTATGTCATTGATTTTGATGGAAATATTCAAAAAAGCTAAGCATGTAGATAGGTGTTTTGCTATAGTAGAGATTCAGCCTGTTTAAAATCAAGCCCTTGAAAGAATGGCCAAGAGGCTCTTTTTTTCTGGACTTGTTCCCTTTTCTGCCTGGAAGGAGAGTAGGTTTTGGGCTTTCAGTTATGTTGCAACTACAGCAAAATATCGCATTAGACGATTTATTTCTTCGAGTTAAGGACTCTAGCTGTAAGTATGACTTCTGTGCTAAGCTCTGCATGAGCTGCTAGCTACTGCATTTGTACCTAAATGCTGTATGCCCCAAGTTATATTAAGAATTAAAGCTCACAGCACAAATGAATTTTAATAGAAACATTTTACCTCAGATGGCCATTTCACTGTATGCTTTCTGTCAAAATGAAATTGGGCCATATGCCTTTTTCATAAAAAGCTATTATGCACAAAAAAAATTTAGTTTTAGGTGGCTATTTCTTTTCTCCGTGTAAATGGGTTCTTGGTACTACACAGAAATATCTGTCTTTCTATGACGGAGGGCCCTACGATGCATCATTTAAGACAATGGAAGCTTTGTTGTGGAATCCACAGTATCATTCATTTGGGTTGTTTCAGAAAAAGGTGAGTGTTTGCTTTTACTGACAACTACTACTGAAATGTTTCTGACAAGATAATTGTTAGGAAAAACATTTTCATTTATAAATACTATGCATGTTTTAGCAAAAGCATAACCATATTTTCTATCTTGCACGCCAGGTACTGCCACCCGGCAGTAGACTTGTTTGAATGGTCTACTTGAACTTAAAGCAGTACTTTATCATGAATGGTAGCAGCCTGTTCTGTCTGCATTTTTAATATTACTATCAATATCAGATGTTTTCCTCTACCTCTAAAAGATCTTTGGTCAGCCCTTAAAGATACCACCACAGTAGCGTAAGTCTTAGACTGCAAAGGGGTTTTTTTAATATACTGAAATGTTTTTTTGTTGTCAGTTGCTCTATGTGATATGTGTATGTGAAGACAGTGACCAACAGCAAACCAAAGGATGCCAAAATCAGGATTTGAATATTTCTGTCCATATTGCTAGATTTTAATCTGGATGAAGCACATTTGCATTGTCATTAGGAAGAGTAAAGCTTAGGATATCTGTTAGTGGACCAGCTGTAGCATGATTGGCCTTGCAGCCAAATGCCCGAAACATTCAGAAGAAGCGGCCTACAGAAAAGAATGCAAGAACCTTCATTATTCCCAACGCAGGGGAAGGCAGGAATTGTTAATTTCTGAGAATTGTATCACAACAATTATTTATAGATGGGGAATGAATTCTTGCAAGGTTTCTTTTTTCTTCATTGTTGCATTGTTAAATCATGACATGTATGTGGGAAAATAGAATATGATTGTTTTTGAGTATGACTAGTCAGAAATTTGTTAGAATAACATCACTGAATCCTTGTTTAAAAACTGCAAGCAACTTAACCTTTATCCTGTTGCTTCTTCCGGCCTCTTAATTTAGACTCTTTAGGTGTCCAAAGAGATAAATAAAGAATACTTTCTTAAAAAAAAAATCTGTTAATCAATGTAGTTGTGACTGCTGTACAGTAAATGAGATTTATTGCTTTTTTTTTAAGCTTCAGTTTAAAAACTGGAGATGGACAAATCAATATGAGGAAAAATAAGAAGGAAAAATATGAAGGATTCAAGTAATAGAATTCCTAGGATCTGATCTTTTCTTTCAGTTTTTTCAAGAGACAGTCTCCAGTGTAAATTATTCCTAGAATTCATAAATGTTATGGTTATGCATCTCAAGACATACTGCTGAAAGACAACTGCCTCTGGTCTAATCTGTCTTCATCCCTCTCATTCAGCTTTGGTCCTTAATCCAAGTGCTCAATAGCTATTTCAAATACAAATATTCGTACTAAGTCTCCTCTGTGCAAATATTTGCCTTGTATTTGTGTCCTCATGTGCTTGTAATTCAAATGTCTGAAACTCAGTAAGGTGCTTATACACAATGATGTCTGTGTCATCAGGTACATTTGGAGAAACACAGGATAGCAAGCCTGTTTTTATCCCCGGGCTGTTACAGAATGTGCTGTTACTCAGAAAAAAAAAAAAGAAATTATACTGACAACTTTAAAATATTAAAATACATGGAAATGTAGCATCATCTTTATTCTAGTCCTAAATCAGAGCAGTTCTTCTGCCTTTCAAAGATTCTCTCTTCTACATTTTTTATACTTCACCACAAACGAATACAATATTAATTAATCTTATGGATAGGATTTTCTGTTCTGTTATTTCCCCTCAAATGGCTGTTGCTTCAGCATCAAATGATTAAAAACAACGGAAAAGTCCTTTCCTTTAGACCAGTGGTCCACTGAGTCCAGTACTCTATCTCTTACAGTGACAACCGATGCTATTTAGGGAGAATGTGATCCTGGTCACCATCTTTGCTCCATTCCTGTTATGCTCTGTCAGCTTCTACAATAGTTGAACTAGAGCTGTTAGAAGATGTATTCCTGCCTGTCCCATGGACATGTTGTCCATTTCAGGTCACCCATGAATTTGTACTTTCTCTTACCTGTCTTAAATTATCGATTAGTTTTTTCAACTGCATTATTGTGCAGCTTTAATGTTGTAGAATTTGTTGAATAACATCTTTGCATTCAGTATATCCACCATCCTTATGCTTCTGTCACCTCGGTGACATGTCTATCTGTCACCTTAACGCATCTTAATCACAACTCTGCTCATCCAACCCACTTGCAAATTGTACGGTGCCAGCTTATTTAAGCTGTGTCTTGATGGGGCAGTCGCTCCATCCTTTTTATCTCTTATTTACCCTTATCTGTACTAGACTCTACCTCTATTTTTTTTTTCTAGAAATATGAAGACTAGAACTGCACACATGCAAGATGCCAAAGTGACAAAATTTGATATGGCAACAAAATGGCACCTTGGTCTTAAGATCCTTTCTAATAGTACTTGAAATATTATCAGAATATTGCTGACTCTTTGAGACAACAAATTTTTAAAGAATTGTCAAAATTAAGTCAAAATCTTGTTCCTGAATTTTAACTATGAGTTCTGAGCATCATGTAGGCACAATTTAGGTTGTTTTTCTCTACTGATGTTACTTTCTTTTACCTGCATTTAATCATATCTGCCATTCGCTCAGTCTTGGAAAGGCTTTCTGAAATGCCTTCCCATTGACACTACATTTGACTGCCATAAAGAGCTTATTATTATCTACAGAACTGCTAATTAAGTAGCTGTTCCATTATTTGTTTTTCTAAGATTTGACTGAATGAAAAAAAAAAACAAAAAAAAAACCCCGCAATTTTTCTGTAGTAAGATGATAACTGCAAAATCTTATGAAGCAATATGATTCAGAAATACTCAATAATGAAAATACAGAAATGCTGAATAATGTTTGGTTTTACATGCTTGCAGATCTCAGATATAGGTTTCTACCTTTATATTTCAGGCATGAGTATACACTCCCAATGAATTTTCTGTGCACTTAGAGATTTAATTTGGAAAGGACTATAATCTTTAGCAGTTTTCGCAAGAATTGTTGTAGCTCAGATTCTGATTATGTTTTCCTTCAGAAATCCTTTCTAAAGAATTTTTTCCTTAGGCACTTCATATTATGCCTGCTGGGTATAATAAAAGATAAGGCAATTCTGATGTCGTAAGTAAATCCTAACAGGATGTACAGTCATCTCAGGTTAGTTTTCTTAAAGAATGGATAGCAGCTGTGCTCCTCACACAAACCATTCATGATCTGTAGAAAGGAGAAGTCCAAAGATATTCTTTGTTATTAAAAAAAAAAATGTATACAACAGTATGTCATGCATATACCATCTAAGAGTGTGCTGCTTAATGAAGAACAAATCCTGTTCATATCACATGGACCACCTCTCAGTAATTGGTCTTGTGCTCAACTGTCTACTGTACTATACTGATTTGTTAGGAAGGCTGACTGTGAGGACTGTTAGACGCAACAAATATATACACAAATGCTATTATTTGGATAAATGTATTTTTTACATATGTAAAAACCAGTCTTTCTCCAATACATAGTCCAAGATTACTTCACTCTAGGGAGTTCTTGTTTAGGTAGTTCTGTTATTCACCAAGTCTGGCTCCTTGGGTATCTGTGGACCTTTGGCAGTGCCTCAGCAGGCTTTGCACCGTCAGGCACCACCACATAGTCATATGCCACAACCAAGAAGTTGCCACACATATTTGCTCTTTAGTGCATAAAAGCCACAAATTTGATGGGCTGGCACAGCTCCTTCATGTTATTCTGGACACTGAAGTAAAAAAAAAAAAAAATCTCATGAAAAAATTGTTACATTTCAGAGTCAGAGCTTGCTTGAAGCAATATGAAGCTCAGAGGAGGAACTGGTCCTTTGTCCTCATTTAATTAACAGTGACAAGGTCATAGGCATATCTCTTTTCCAGAAGATTTCTCAATCAATTCCCTTTCAATGGGAGATTCCTTCTTTGTTTGCCTTTTCACATCTTGTGGAAAGACATGCCTCAAAGTAGTCTCAAGTGAAGGAATACTCTCAGTCTTGTTAGTCACAGTAAAGTAGGACGGGAAGGGAAAGAGTTGCAACTGAGATGCTGGCAAGGCACCTTATCTCATGTGAATTGCTGACATTATACTGCACTGTCTATGCCATATGGTTCCCAGAACCAGGTCGGTCCAGAATGGGGCAAGAAAGTAATTCTGTCTGCCTTGACAAACAGCCTCTGCCCTCTACTCCAGCCTCTGGGCTTATACAATCAATTTAAGTGGGAATTCCTAAAGTGTGGACAAACCAGAAAAAAAAAAAAAAAAAAAAAAAAAAAAAAAAAAGGTAAAATTAGCAGTAACAGAAGTTAAGTTAGAAAAAAAACATTATGTTAATTGCCAGGTCAGTTTGCCAGGGTGTTTACTTGGAATGTGTCTGAATGAGTGATTAGATACTTGTTTCAGTTGTCAATGCATAAATATTTGAGTGTTCACTTTGAAATGTGCATACATGTACATTTTGAGAGCTTTTGATTGCTTACAGTGGGTTTTTGTCTGTCCCCCCAGCCCTCTTCAGCACTAGCAGACATGTAGAAAAAAAAATCTTAGTATCTTGGAAGGTAATTCAGAATATGCAGAACTCTTGAACAGTAACTATAGAGTCTGCTCTTGTATTTTAAGTCTTTGCCTCTTTCCCTCTGCACTTGTGAGGCAAATTGCCGTTGCAACATATGTTTCTCCTCTAAATGTTTTTTTCAGTAGTAACATCACCAGTGTTCCGTACTTTCTCCTTAACTGAAGCAGATGGTTTAAAGGTTCTGGCATTAGCTGCACTGATTAAAATTAATAAATAAATACATTCTACTCTGCTGATTTCTTTGGCTCCATGCCTATGGACAATAATGGCTGATTAGCAAGTATTTCACTGAGAACAATATGAATCATGAATTCTAAACTGAGTTGTACTGTGGCTTACTTAGAGTTCAAAGAATGAATTCAGAAGTGAAAAATCTGATTTGAAAGTGAAAAAGAAAATACCATTAGTGGTATTTCCTTGTGTTTTGCATAAACAAGTTTCAGATAACTCAATTTTCGACTCTTCACCAAGGAGGCTGTTGCAGATTTTTAATATAATATCACTCTGTGATTCCTCTCCTATATTGATCTTTATTTCTGATAATGAGTTCTAGCCTGAGGTCTGGATACTAATCATTCACTTGCTTTTACAGAGGATAGATTTAAAACAATTATCTTCTTCTACTTAGAACTTTAACTGTGTCACACTGCTCCTATTTCAGACTTTTGGAGTTTGATTCATAAGCCTCTGTAATCAAATAATGTATTTTGATTGATTTCAACAAGCTCTGGATCAAGCCTTTTGCTTTTAGTTTTTTAGGAATAGAATATTGCAATAAAGAGTGTCAAAATTTACAGTGGTAGACTTTGCTACTCAATTTTACCAAATCTCATTTTGTAAGAATTTGAGGTTTGAACCTCTAGGCAGTCTAATTCTGGGTATCTACAGTTATGTGATAATTATCTTAGCCATCTGTTTGTAGGTATTGTTTTTCTAATGTGAGATTCATGTTGATACATGAAATATTACCCTGCTACTTTGGATGGTTGTATCTATACTAGGAAATTGCACAGGGACAACCTAAGTGCTCCCATGAGATCAACTACAGTGTATAAGTTTTAATATGCTCTTTGGAAGTTATGGCTCTTGCCAACTGATACAGTCTGGAGGATAATGACAATGAAGGACTCTCCAATAAAGTGACATTCTGTAGGAAGACGGGAGGATTATAACTGAGAACTGAGCAATCACTGCAGCTTGTTCATTAAATGATTCCTTGCGTGGAGTCTATACAATACAAATAAATTACACAAGTAAATTCTTGCAAGACTCTGACTTGGGAGAAAATTCCTAAACGTAGAAGTGAAATATCAAGACAACAGTTATTTCCCAGTCTTGCAAGTATTTTTGACAGATCACAGAAGTTATTCACATTTTACTGGTTTCAGCAAAATCCATTTCATAGATTTCATGGCAGTCTTTGAAAGTGTTCTGCTTATTATCTGTGCAAGCACTAAAATGAGTCTTCAGCACATAGACTATTTAATATACCATTGATACAGCTAAAATTCAGCTTTGTCAGTATGTGGTGAGTTTTCTTTTATATTTAGAATAACAAATACTATAATTGGTTAGTATCAGTGATCAAACACTAACTTTTCATTGAATTCTATACATGCTGTCACTGTCTATACTTTTTACTTTTGTCTCATACAAAAATGTGATAATTCACTTTCATGGCCTGCATGCGAAGCACACAAAATAAAATGGTTCTGAATTTGGCTGCAGTCTTTAATGGCTTCCCATGATTTTCATAAAAAAGTAAAATTAGTACTGTTTTTGTTGCATCTCTCAGCATACTGATTGTTTTGTAGAAAGACTTTGAACTGAGTGTGGGTCAGTTTCAGGAAAAATGAGGTTATGCTATAGTGTTCAAGTGTGAAGTTAATGATTTTTGGTAGAACCTAAGAATTGTTTGATGTTAACATGTTTTATTTGGGTTTTTTTGGGGGGGGTTTATGAACTATGAAACTAACTGGCAGGAATGCAACCAGCTGTTTTGTCTTCTGTTTTGTTTGCCAATGGTTTGTTCTGTTGTTAAATCAGACTCCTGGAATAAACACAATATCCCAAAGAGATATTTGCAAGGGTTAAGCCAAGGTTCTCTGTGTGTTTTGTTCTAATAATACGTCACACTGGTATGCTTGGCTTTGTTTTTATAATTGTAATGTTACAGGAAGAAAAATCTGAATAGCATATAGTAATTTGTCACAGAGATATCACCAAAGCAAATTGATGGTATTTTAAAGCTAGATAATCACTTAGAAATAACTGAATACAATTAAAATATATGTTCTCTCAGGTTTTGGCTGCATTTGCTCTTGAAACAGTGCTATCACCATCGAAAGAATTCTTCCACTGATGTATTTGGCTACTGTTTAGATGATTTTTTTTTCTTTTTACTTAATGTTTTATTCAGGTTTTTTTGTTTGGTGGTTTGTTTTTTTTTTAATTATGGGGATTAAGAATTCAATGGTAATATGCTAGACCCAATTCTTTTAATCCATCATGTGCAGGAACATTTTGTTGTCCTTATTGATGAAAGGTGGCTCTGATGTTGCTCTGCAACTTTGGGGTTGTAAATAACGGTCCTTTCTTTTGACTCTTTCACTTGAAAATATATGTACATAATTTCTGTGTCTTTCCCTCAATTGTCCACATAAACTACAGACTCTGAGGGTATTAGTGTGCATTTATGACTGCTTCTAAAGAACTCTCCAGCAATCATTTAATGAAGCAGCCAAATAAACTGCTGTGTAATCTGTTAATATCAGCATTTACAATGTAATTAAGATGAAGTATTTGAAAATGAATGTCTTACAGTTTTATGTCTAATTAGTTTCTACTGATTGGCATAAAACACTTAAAACCATAATAGCTAAACAGAATAATTAAAATAATAAAATTAGACCCCAGTGTCTAAACTACATAGGCGAAATTATGTTCTCCTAGATCATCTATTTCTCTGAGGTGTCTTGATAGAAAATATATCTGTTGTAATACCCGAGCTTCATTTCAATGTTCCTGACATGCTACTTGCAAGTTGTGAATGAGAGAAAAATGATCTGGTAAAAGAAAATAAGATAGTGACTCAATTACATAGAAGAAGTAGTAATAGTGTGAAAGCAGATGTTTTTTATTATGCCAGAATAAATTGTATCTCAAAATCTGGTGGACCACTGCAAACTGCATTCCTTGCCACATTTATGATTACTCTGTTGGAGCTGTGTATTTAAACTGCCCCAAATGACGCATTTTTCTACATATTTTACCACATGTATCCTCATCATCTTCTGTGACTACGAATTGGAGAGTAAAGGCTTTTGGTTTAAACACAGTAAGAGATAGCAAGACAAATATTCACTCCTTCCAAATTGTGCCTGGTTTGGGAAGATGGAAAAGATGTGAATAATTGCATTTTCATATTGTTCTCCTCCCTCTCTCCAGTCAGTATTACAAAACCACCCTCTATGAACATGGATGGCTTCTGGAAAAATCTATAAATATTTATTTAATGGTTACTTGTCTTGTTATTACAAATGGAAGTGCACTCGGTGCTATTCTAAGGCTTTTAAAAGTGCATCTGCATTAGCGCTTACATGTGTAACATACAAACTTGATTCCTCTTAGATGAAGTTTAACTGGAAGATGCACTCCTGGAACAAATCTAATGCAATGCAGCCACCAATGGAATCCAGTCCAAGGGGCTACACTGGAGTTTCTCAAAAGTAGAAAACTAAATGTATGAAGAGTGAGGAGTAGGTCGTCAGCACCAATAGCTTTGCTGTTTAGGTCTGTTTCTGTTGATCCACAGAACTTGCTAATGTAGATGCAGCCTTGCAGTGGCAAATATAATAAAAGTTGGGGACCCTAGGCTCAAATAGACAATGGAATTGCTATCTGCCAACTGAATCACTTACTGTATACAGTGATTATCAGCATACACATTTTAATCCTTGGCAAGAGTGAGATATTGTGTTAGTATAGTTTTTAGTGATAGAAAACTAACCTAATTCAAGCAATATTGTGACATCTAAAATCACTCATATAGACACTTGCTATGTATTTCCTGATAGTTAGGATGGGATTCATCTCAATTCAGCATATTGCAATTGTTGTGAGATGGAGGCCTTGATTACAGCAGCAGTTACCGTTTAAGAGAAACAGATGCAATCTCTTCATCTGCTGCAGCTCATGGTCTTACTACTGCTATAATGTCTGTAATGGGGATACAAATCTGAAACATTGAGGTATTATCACTTTGCTGATCTGAATATCATAATTGCTGACAGTTTGGGTTTTGTTGTTGGTTTTTTTTTTTCCTTCTCTCTTATTGTGTCTATGATAAGAAGGGTAAACTTCAAGAAGTGGTTTTTTTTTTTTTTTATTTATGTTCTTGTTTATCAGGAAATGAGCTGACATGAATGCTACCTAAGGAAAATGGGACTAAATATCACCTGTTTTTACTGTATTGATGCACTTGAACTGAAAGAAGTTCATGGGCATATTAAGGAGATCTTGTGTTAATACAAAAATCTGGGGAGGTAGATGTAGCTTTCAAATCTAGAAAATGTTTAGGAAGTGTTCTGAAGATATAAACTTGACAGGAAAGACATTCTGGTTGTATGTACTCTAACACAATTAACGTCTGAGCTTGTTCTCTAGTGCTGAAGCTAACTGCCATGGAATAACTTGGTTTCATACGGATACTCTTACTCTCCCCAAAACAGGGAGACTACACCCAAACTGACCATTGAGATTTGGTTTCTGGGTGTCCTAACCACTGAGTGAACCCCAGTCTGATTCAACCTCTTATCAAAGAGGGTACTTGGTGATTGTCGTGAACCAAAACCCTATTAACAATTACAATACATAGACAATTGCATTCTTATGCCCAAGACCATGTCCTGGGCTGCTAAAGATGTGTGCTATGGATGAGTACTAGCACAGATGTAACCTTAGTGCCCATTGTTTACTTTTACTAGATATGGGACATTCAGGCCACCAGGACAGTGGGGTGCACCATGCAGTACATCTTCACTGCATCTTAGAAGCAACTACTGAGATTAGAGTCCTGGTTTACATGAGTATCTTTCAGAGCTTATGACAGTTTATAAAGTATTGTCAACATTTATAAGAATGCATTTTGTGGTGATAATGTTCTTTGACTTTTTTTTTAAAGTTACTGTGACCATTTTCACATATTTGCTTTATATTTATTATTTAATATATACGATATTCTTAAAAAAATGAGGTATTAATAAATAGGGAATCTGAAAGATATGTCATTTAAAATGGAATAACTTTCCATAAGAAAAAAAATCATAGTATTTTGTCAGGTCTGCTGTATGAAATATATTTTCTTCATCTGTCTCTAAGTTTGAAAACATGCCATGCCATTTGTTCATTTATAGGCATCTAGAGAGTCTTTTTTTTTCAATACCTTACTATGAGAAAGGGGAAGTATTATTTTTTAGGCCTTCTATTGTTTTACAAAACCCAATTCCTAAATCACATGTTTATGTAACCATTATTACAGTGTTGATATTAATTATTTTTCATTTATTTGTTCAAGAAACATCATCTGGCCATTTATGGAAATAATGGATGAATCATAGAATCATAGAATGGTTTGAGTTGGAAGGGGCCTTTAAAGGTCACCCAGTCCAACCCCCCTGCAAGGAGCAGGGACATCTCCAACTAGATTGAGTTGCTCAGAGCCCTGTCCAACCTGGCCTTGAATGTTTCCAAGAAGACAAGGTGGCATCTACCACCTCTCTGGGCAACCTGTTCCAGTGTTCCACTGCCGTCATTGTAAACATTTTTTTCCCAATGTCTAATCTGAACCTGTCTCTTTCTATTTTAAAACTATTACCCCTTGTCCTGTCGCAACAGGTTCTGCTAAAGTTTCTCCCCATCTTTCCTGTAGGCCCCCTTGAGGTACTGGAAGGCCGCTATAAGGTCTCCCCAGAGCCTCCTCTTCTCCAGGCTGAATAGCTCCAACTCTCTCAGCCTGTCCTCATAGGAACCCTATGAGGGCTGATTAAGTAGAGATATGATTAAGAAGTATGCTTTTTTGGATGGCTGGTAAAAGTTTAGGCTTCTTCCCATTGCAGAATTTATCTTTATATGGAGGAATCATTCTTTCTATATCAGGATCTAAAATGATTCATTCTTCATGTTTGCGTAATCAAAGGACTCTACAAAGCAGAAACAATCCCAAATTATTGTATATCAAATTACTTTAGATATGCTGTAATATAGATCAGTGCCTGAACTGAGCTGTGAACACTGACAAAATTATAGGACTAGAAAACTTGTGCTGAGCAACATGGCTTCACATCTTACTATATTATTTTTTAATGAACTAGGCAGTAAATACAAATGAAAAGCCTCTGAACTCCTTGGTAATTATTTTGTTCTTCATTTTCTTGAATTAGAAATTGCATATGTATTTCTGTTATGGGTAGCAAAGTGAATTTGTACACTCGACTACGTGATCTGTAAACCTTTAAGTTTTATCCAGCTAGGTCTTGCTTTGATCACACCATTAACTATTATTTAATGACTTTTTTATTGTACATATGACATTAAGTATAAAAGAACTAACTACTCTAATACATGGATAACTGCATTTTATTTTTCTCTATTGTTAACTTACGATTAACCATCAAACATATGAAATAGAGAACTATTTAGAGTTAATTGATAGTCAAAGCTTTTAGGAACTGATGTAAGCACACCAAAAGTTTAGGAAACATTTACCTTAAGCTACATCTGTTTAATCCCTGTGTAGGAGGGAAGGGAAGGGAATGAATCTATGGTAAATGTTGGGAACCCAACTGTGAGGCAAATTGTCCAATCTGTAGGTAGAAGAATAAATGTATAACCACTGTGCATAGAAGTAGAATGTGGAGTAGACTTCCTTTTATATTATTACAGCTTCAGAATGGTCTTAATGCATTTTGCTGCCTAAAGAAATTGCTTGAACTGTTTAGGAATCACATAGCAGAACCTACAAGTGCTTCCTCTCACATTTTTCCGGAGACCAGTGTAATATACTTGGGGAGAAGATTGCATTCCTAGGGCGACAAAGGGAAAGTGGTCTGTCCTGGAAACAAAGACTTAAGTTTGCCTTACTTTGCAACATATGCCATAAATGTTCCACCTAAAGGATGCCCTCCAGCTGTAATTAATACAAAGAAAAGTAAAAAGTAAAGGTTATAGAAGGCTTCTTCCAAATGCTGATACGGTTGGAATCATGAAGCACTAAGCAGGGAAGTAGAGGGTCAATTATAAAAGTCAGGAAGGGCAAAAACTAGACTTGTAGATGCAAGAAAAAAATGAGATCTAGCTTTTGTTCCAAGGTTGTGCTAATTCTGGAACTCTGCCCACATTTCCCCAAGGAATGTGAAGGGCTAGATATGGATTAGACCTATTTCCTTCATTTCAATACTATCATCCTCTACCTGCAATAATCTGAGCTCAATTTCATTAATGGGGGAATTTGATAATGAAATCCTACTCCACAATTTTTTTTCTTTTATACCAACTGAAAGAATTGGCTTTTTAAGGAAGTCAAACCCCCACAGAAAATTTGTACAAAGCTAAGTTTAGAGAACTCATTTTTTTTTTCTTAGGTAAGGGAGATATCTGCTGGGCTGCATATGCCAAGAATGTTTTGCAAACAGACAGAGAAAATAGGGTTGAAACAAGTAACCAATTAAAAACCCATCTTTGCCAGCTATAACTTAGCCTACAGACCCAGAAACACAGTTATGATACTATTTCAAGAATAAGTAACTTTTTTTCTTTATTTCTGAAAAGTATAGCTACACTAATATTTCAAGATGTTTTCTGAATCTTTGAAATGTTTGAATGAATCTGTACTGAATACCTGCAGGTATATCCTTCTTACATTTGTTTTGGTAAGACTATCTAGCAAACTTAGTGGAAAGAATATTAGGAACAACATAAAATGGTCTTTTACATACCATATCTTTATTTCTTTTCCATTTTATTATGTTGAGTCACACAGTTGATCTTGCCTAGGAGTGAAAGAGTCTCTCAAGCTATCCCACTAAGGAAAATGAGCTTGGATGTTTACTCATTTATAGCCTTGAATCATTAGCAATACTGTAAACTTACTAACTTGGCACTAAGGGAAAGATCTTCTGAATTTAATATTGTTACGCATATATGAATTATATGGTCTCATGGTTAGCTGAGTTATAAGCAGACATTTTTATCTTAAAGTTCATGGTGAAATGCCTTGTGAAGTTATCTAATCTATACATAGATGATAACTGACAACAATCTTTGGGAAATAATAGAATGTCTTTGCTAGTAAGTGCTAGAACTCTTATTTGGAATAATCCTGTTGAAAAGTCATAGGTCAAGGCTTAATTACAATTTGATAATACAAAGGATTTTTTTTCCCCCCTTCATTAACAACTCATTTTTAGTGAAGAAGAGATTATCTGGATGTTATATAATATGGAATATAGATGAAAAATCAGGAAATTCTCACTAACAAGCAATGCAATTTATAATTGTTTCAGATTAAAAAGAGCTATGAAAATTTTAATTTCACATAAGTAAGGCTGAAATGTAGTCTGAAACACAAATGTGTCCTTGGGACCTGCGTAGTAAGTATAATTTACTCTGCCAATATTTACATTTTAATTAGTAAGATAATGGGTCTTCTCAAAATGATATACCAAATAAATTATGAATTCTAAGTCTTAATTGGACAGGTAGTAACTCTAATATATGTTGCCTTAGTGACCTGTACCAAATAGTGCATATCTCATAAATGATACTATAGTCCAGCTGAGGAGAGTGATAGAGTGGCTTTGGTGGTCACCTGGCATCCATCCAGGATCAAAGCACCACAATGGGTATGAATCAGTGCAGACAGGAAAAAGGCTTCAGTGTGAATCTCTGATTATTTTCAGGAAACCCCTAATAATTTAGGTATTATATGAAAGAAAATGAGTAATATCTGTTCTTCTATTGATAGAATTTTAAGGAAGTGTGAGACATGTAAATTCTTGATTTCTGAAAAGTATCTTCTTCCCTAATGCTGTGCTTGTACCGATAGTCTTTGCCTCTTGGGACACTGTGGAGGGTATTTTTCTCCCAAGCTGCTACTGGTAGTGCCCAGTACTGTGCTATACTGTACTAGCTCACATTAGGACTGCTTTGTTTCCTTTTCAATCTATGGAGTTGTATAGTCCAATCTGGAACATCAAAGAACACCACAATAAAACAAAAGTACAAATTTTGCCATATCTGATAGACTGGAGATCTGTTAGTGAGTATTAGTCTGTAAATGTAAGGGTATTTTACTAACACCTATGCTATATGTATCCAAGTTTGTATTATTGAAGTGATTGTATGCAAAATTTCTGACCTGAATATCTCCTAGAATTACAGCGTATTAAACATTCAATTTTTAAAAGATATATAAAGAAATGGGAACACTAAACTTTAGAAAGTAAACCTCAGATTTAACATTTTTATACATTTTGACTTATTTTATCAAAGACATTCTGTATTTTTCTGCATTAATACTTGATCTTTTAATGATTCTCATTTATAAATAACTTTATACTACAGAACCATGCAGAAATGAATGCATTCTAATAATGAAATCCTTGTCAGGTTAAGTGCAATATAAAAATTCTACTAGCATTTGAAATAAAATTGAGACTCCATCTGTCATATATTATCCCCAGAGCAGCTAGAACATGCATGTATGTAATTGGATTATGATAAATTGAAAAACACCCAAAGTGCCTTACAAAAAAGTCTTATGATATTTCTTCTAAGATTTAACAATGATTTCTTAATTTTGTATTAAAGTCTTTAATGCTAAAAATTCATACTTCTAATAAAATGAAAAATATATAACTGTATTGAATAGTGTTTTCCCAATTAGATGCTTTATGTGAGAGAAAATATAATGCATCTCAAAGGAAATAAAGATTTTTTTATGTTTCATAAAAGCTTTAGAATGCTGACTCATCTATTTCTGCTGTTTAGTTGTTGCCATGCTTTCTGTGAAATATTTCTCATATAAGGAAAAGAATTCAAAGCTTATTGTTGCTGTGCTAAAGCATGCATAAAACTCACCATAAAAAATCTATATTAATTGTAAGGACAATGAATAAAACAATTTTTTTATATAATTTACCCTGAGTTAAAACTTTTAAAATATTTTCCCCTGTCTTTGAGACAGTAGGAAGACTGCCATCAAATATCTGACATTTACTTTCTTCCCTTCCTTTCTGATTGATCCCTTCACCAGACATTCAAGGAAGAAATTATCACACTCCCTTGAAAGGACTTAGTATTCTATCACTTCATGGTTAATAGTTTTTCTAGTTAAATGCTAAGGTTTCTGATTTTCATTTTGTTCTTTTAAATGGTCACCTAGTCCCTTCATTTTCTGAAGGAGAGTAATTTTTGCCAGAATGAGCTTTTAGTGCAAGAATTCAGGGAGAAAACACTCTTTAGAATACATAGTCCCGGATAATATCCTTTAAAAAAAAAATCAGTAATACATATGTCCACGTATTCCTACATGGTTTATTTTAGGATGAGGTCAGTCTTCCGAAGAAGTTTGTTTCTTCCTGTTAACTATAAAAGGTCTAGTGACTCTAAAAGGTGACTAGTACCACTTAACCAGCCTGCACATGTCTAAATTGAGTGACAAATCCTACAGTGAAAACAAAATAAAACCTCATTCATGCATAGATTCTTGGATTTTTTTCAAAACTGAGAATACAACAGGGAATCTGACTTTTGACTTCAGTAACATCTTTCAGTTAACTTTAGGCTGAGATGAATCACTCACTGGACTTGCCTGTCTTTCTGCAGAGACAGATGCCTAAGTTTTGATTGATAAAGCTACATAAAGTGACTCCTATCCTAACAGCTGAAAAGATACATAAACAATTTTTGTGACTTGTGTGACCCCCCAGTCTTCACTTTATCTGTTTGTTCAAGTCTACCCTAGAACATCTTTGAAAAGCTCAGATAATTGAATCAATTTTCTATATGGTACTTTTGTGAACATTGCCTATTTTCTATTTGTTTGGGGTATGTTTTGGTTTTTTTTTTTTTTAATATAATACACATAAAAAAAAAAAATCAAGTTTCTCATTATATGAGATTTAAAAAAGGATTTCCAAGTTCTAAAAAAAGAGGAACATGTGCACTAGATTCACATGTCAATAAATGATGTTCCTGAATTGATCCTGTTTTTCTGAACTATTCTTGAAGATTTTAAGTTTTCTATTGGTATTTCCTATGTAGATGATCAGTGAAGATGGGTAATTATGAATAAGCAGCACAAAGACAATATTTAATAACTGCGAGCGCATAGGCTAGCACAATACAATGTACTGCCGAAAAGGTTCCAAAGTAATCAAAACTGTCTGTAATCTATGCACTATTCATTTCACTTTAAAAAGAAAATGGTCCTTTTAAGTCTTCAGATAACCTAAACAATAAAATAGTTATGAGAATGGAAATCCTGAGTTTGCATGTACATATAAAAAGGATTCAGAAAAGACAGGCTAATATACCTGGAATTTTTGTGTATGCTAGCTATAGCAGTACATGTGACCTTATAAATATTTATGCAGAGTTCAAAGCCATCTGTCAACAATTAAAGTATATGTCACATTTAATATCATAGTCTGCATAGATTGGGATTACTATAATTAGAGTACTGCGCACATGTTACAGCTGTAAAATGGAGGAGCCAGGCTTTCTCAGGAATTTCAAAAAAAGCTTCCTCTATTTGATAATATTCTGCATGGTATTTGATTGCATCTGAAAAAGTAATGTTGCAGGGAAATAGCATAGGCAGCTACTCGAACTTGAAGCTGAGAAAAGTTATAATCCTATCACACATATAAAGATCCAAGGGGCTCTAAAGAATAGTTCTATCAAACCTCTCTGAGAAGGCTCTGATTGTCAATGGCCCACTTTGTGTACCAATAAAGCTATTCTCAAGTGATGTAGTGTCCCCTCCTCCACTATTTCAATACTTCAAGGTATATACTTTAATTCTCTTGAAGATTTTGTAAAAAAAAAGACAATAGTAACTATTTAAGAATAATTTGGAGGAAAAGAGGATTTAAAAATACAGCCCTTCATACATTGTTCATTTTTCATACAACCAAATAATGGTACAGATAAAATTGAAGCTCAAGGGTTTTTCTGCTTTAAGACAATTGTTCGTGCAGTGTGGTATAACATGGAAAGATTTGTTGAAAGCTTAGTCAGGTCACAGCGTTTCATGGAGTTGCAGGGACCAGGAGCAAAAGAATGATAACTTAGCAGCAGATTTGAATGTCTTTGACTCCCCAAGTCAAATGACCAGAACTGATTTCCAACTGAGTCAGCTGTGGCTAGGTTTTGCATAACTTTGCAGCAAAATCTTATTCCTTATGAGATGTCTAAATTGCTGTGCACCCCCTCTCAATAGTCTTAAATTTTAGGATTCATGTAGTCATATATCTACACATCTCTGAACCGGTCTTTCTTACCAACAGAGAGAAATAGGTGATTGTAAGAGGCAGCCCACCTTATCCTACCGATAACCCTAAAGCAAGTCAAAAGAGGGCCCTTAAAGATTCCCGTTTCTTTTTTTTTGCTGACCAGAAGATATTGGAATGAGCAGCTCAGCTGTAAATACCTATAAGTCATTGACATGAAGTCTATCCAATTATCAGGAAGCTCTTCCTTTTGAATCCTAGATTTGTGTTTGAATTATATAGCAGAAATGGTTAGAGGCACAGTTATTAACTTTATTAACATCTCCTTAAATCAATACTAGTCCTCTATCAACTTAGTCTTCATGGATTTTACACAGCAGACATCATTTTTCCTAACTCTCTCCAGAGTCAGCTTACAAGAAGGCTGGAAATGTTATCAAGGGAAAGAAGAAAATAGCTTTATCATGCTGCTGGTGGATTAGAGAAAGCAGCATGTGAGTCAGCAATGCTGGTGTGTCACCTCCACTGACCATCCACTGAATTGCGTTCACTGAAACAGTCCTCTGGGTGAATCACCAGTTTATCCGCTCACAGTAGAGTAGCAGTAGGGAATGTAATGCACGTCTAATAATCTGGTAAGGATTTTGCTTGTGATAGCACCACTGATTATGGTAACACAGCTTTTTCTGTAATGTCTTTTGGATTATCCTCCAGATGAAATGTCAAGTAACATGTTATTCTTATAAAGTGAAAAGCATTCCAGAGGTGTTGATATTTTTAAAATTCTTCCTTTAACTGGCTTAATATCATGCCCTTTCACCGTGCAGATCTGTGAAGTAGAAGGCAAACTCTAACCTTGAAATAGTTTGTCTGCAATTTTCATTATCTATCATGAAGTTTAATTCACTTCAGCTGTAACTTTAGTCTTATGTTTTCACTGATACTGAGAGGAGACGAGGGTTTACAGATTAACTCTTCTAAAGTAACAGTTCATGTCATAAAATTGAGGGAGCTTCTGCTTTTGTAGATATAAGCTCAGAATTGCCAGACTGGAAATACATAGATGGACAAGTGATGTAGTTTAGATAATTTCCTGTAGAATCCAATCTTAGATTATTTTTCAGTAGCAATTTTATATAAATATGCCTGTTGAGCATTAAATAGATGTTTTATTCTTAAAATAATAAAAGAATAAAATAAGCATGTATTGTTTTGCTACTGTCATGACTTTTTATTTCTAAGAAACAGTCAAATTAATAACTGATTGATACTGTTATCAGTACTGTTATCAGTGTATGATAACGAGCTAATGTTCATCTATTCATGTCCATATATATGAGTTCTTGCACGTTGGTAAGTTCCCTTCCATTCCACAGCTTCCTTGGTATACTTTGGTTTCTTCTCTTATTTGAAAAACGTCCTATATAATGATAGTAACGTCCTATGTAATGATAGTAACCAGATCAATTGAAACTGGCTGAGTTCAATATATGTGATAGTGATTAATTCTCTAGGTGGTTTTGTAGGTTCTAATTGTTAGTACTGAAAATGGGGTTTTTTTGAAACTTGTTTCAGAAAAATATAATTCTTAAGTTCTAATCAGCATTTTTTTCTCACAAATAATTTGATCTTTACTCTTGCTAGTAGTACATTTATATAGAGAGACAACATAGAAAGAAATAATGAAATTTTCCATTTCGTACGTACAGTGTCTAGTTAATTATAGAATCATAGAATCATAGAATGGTTAGGGTTGGAAGGGACCTTCAAAGGTCATCTAGTCCAACCCCCCTGCAAGAAGCAGGGACATCCCTGACTAGATCAGGTTGCTCAGAGCCTCATCCAACCTGGCCTTGAGCGTTTCCAGGGATGGGGCATCCACCACCTCTCTGGGCAACCTGTTCCAGTGCTCTACAACTCTCATTGTAAAAAAATCTAATCTAAACCTACCTCCTTCTAATTTAAACCCATTAATGGTTAATGGTTGGGATCCCGTCGTGCTTCTGCTTGGCCTATTTGTACTAGGAGCTGTGTTGTTACCAAATAAACAAACAAACAAACAAATAATGTAATGTCTGGCTAAAAGAATTAAGAATTCACTTGGAAAACTTTTTTTTGGCAATTATTTAATTTCTGTAAATCTCATCTTAGACATCTGCCTTTGCTCTTTTGAATAGCTCCCTGCTTTCTGTTGACTCTGTTAACTAGGATGAACCACAGTTCAATTGCATGTGCACAGATGCCTGGAGCCATTCCAGCTGCTTATTGTCCCTTGGCCTTCAGCTGCTGCACCAGATCTTCTGCAAATTCTGCATCACATTTCTCTGCCCATGTAGTGCCCCAGGTACTCTAGGCCATCTCAAATGGCATCAGACAACCATGGCCAGAAAATTTAATCAAATTAGGTATTAAGCTATCTAATATTTCAGATACTCTATTCTGGAAAGACAGAATTTCAGCTTCTGAAGAAGAACATTAGTTCAGTCTATTATTATGATAGAAGAAAATGGTCTAATATATGTCATATCTACCCTTGCCAAGGAAGAATTTTCTAAAAATGCAAGAGGATAAGCTAAAGGATACAATTATTTGCAAATTCTCTGAAAAACTATTTGTAATGTCTAGTGGAGGAAATTATATCAATAACCTTCAAAGGAATACAATGAAACAGATGAACAGAAAAGAACAGTGAAATAAAAAAAATCCAAGCAGATCCATGGCCCTAAAGAGCAGATATTGAAGATGCTCGTACTATAGCTTATAGAAATACTTTAAATGAAATTTTGCTGTTTTTTTTTTTTTTTTCTGAAATGTATATGCTTCTCTTTCATTATTATCATCATTTATTTGTGCTTGTAGCTATGCTGTCTTTGTGGATGAATGAAATGGGCAAAGAACATTAGTCTCTAAACATTACTTATATATAACTTGACTTTGTTTTGTTATTTCAGCTACCTAGGTAGAAAGAAGAGTACAAGCTATTATTCTACAGTTGAATTTTGCTCTCATTTGTTATCTTAGAAATGCCTGACTTGTTTACTTAATTTTCTGAGGATGGCTTAAATCTACACAGAGATGTTATGCATTTTTTTTTAAGGCCAAAAAACTCTTAATATTTTCTAAGTAAATCAAGTTGATAGTGTGCGTAACTGTGCTAACAGGGATTGCACCAAGGGACATGAGCCAAGATTTTGCTCCTGTATTCACTTTGAACCAGTAATAACTGGAAAGAAAAGTAATCACTCATGACAGAACTCATATGAAAACCTGAGCTGAGGGGTCTTAGCAGTAAAATGCACTTCCACCTATAAAGTAAGATTTTTACAGCAGACAAGACTTTTTCTTTTAGAGTATAACTAACTAATTAGGAAAAGGGTACTTGTTGAGGGACAATTAAATTTAGGAACTGTATCTATATTGCTAGACAAGAAGAGCATCCAGATGACAGCACACACTGCTTCATGTCCTCAGTGCTTACAATGAACCTCTTTAATAAGCAATTTACCTTAGGGAGAACTGGTTGGAATAATAATATTAAAAAAAATAAGTTTCAAAGACTGATAAATGTCGACATTCAGTGTTTGTTGCTCTAGCCCATTCCCCAGTTCTCTTTTATCCAGCACTGTAGACATCCTGAAAAGTTGTTTCTGCTGTATTAAATAAAATGGGTGAGGGACTTCAATTGTCCTACTTCCCACAGCTGAATAACCATATCCAGACTGCCTGTTGGAAACAGTCCCTACACTATGCTAAGGCTCAAATGGAGGTTAAGCATTTTTGTGAAAAGTGCTAGCTGGGTTGTTTCAAATCTGTGATGGCCAGGAAGCACGCTGATGATAGAACAAAATGGACAGTGTATGCTCGTGCTTAGGCCTACAACTTGGCTTTTTGGAACTGTACCTTCAGTGAAAATTTTTAGTAATTTCTACCTAATTCAGTAGTTAGCTTTCTGTGAAAATTTTCTTCACTTACTAAGTGGTTTTGAATGCTACATAAATAACTACTGAGTAGAGAAGTCTAGATTGTGAAGTAGTAGTATAATAATAAGCTAGGGTAATTCCAATTTCTACTATTCAAGCAGCAACTGTTTTGGTCCTGAGCTAAAAAAGGTATATCAAGAAAGCACAAAAGGGTGAGTTAGAGCTGTGTGGTGCAATGCTGCCTCACAACCACCTTACTGGTTCTTGCTTCTGTTCAGCCAGCAGAATAAATGTCTATTTCTTTCTGTGTTCAAATGAATTGGCTT
Source organism: Tetrax tetrax (assembly GCA_009806455.1). Lineage (NCBI taxonomy): Eukaryota > Metazoa > Chordata > Aves > Otidiformes > Otididae > Tetrax > Tetrax tetrax. The sequence goes on along the minus strand of WHYT01015624.1, from coordinate 314,644 downwards.
AGACTGGAGAGAAATGTTGTGTTACTTCCATCAGAATTTCAGGCTGCTCTTTGGCTGGTGATTTTATGGAATGGAATGAATCTGCAGGCTTCAAACACAGAGTTTTAGTCCTGGATCTTGAACAGAAAGCAGCAGGTTTGATATAGCAGTGTGTGCATTTCTTGGACTTGCTTCATCATCTCAGGGATGCAAAGGCTATAGCTGATTAGAAATCTCGTTCTGTCTTTAAAAATTTCACAGAAAATGTAAAAAAATAAAAAGGTGCTGATATACTTCACACAAAACTACAGGGCACTGTAGTGAGGGACTAAAAGAGTTGTAATACTAGTTATCTAAATACTAGTCTCCAATATAAGCTGGACTTCTAATTTAGAATACATATTTTTGTTAAGGATCTTTTGCATTACTGGAGATGAAACCCTGTAGGAGATTCTGGCCTACAGTTGTGCTCTGACATGAGATCACTAAAGAGAAGTGCTGTATTTTTAAGTATTCAGGTATGTAATGCTAAGCAGAGAAATAAACCTCAGACTGGTTTATTCCTCTCATTTGAAAGAGTTCAAAACAGTCATACTTCTAGAAATAATTCTTCTAGGTTTGTTTTGATTAGGTAAGTTGGATTCACTGTTGGGCTTCTTTGGGATTCCCTCCACAAGTACTTAAGATATGCACTTAAATGAAAGAGAGGAAATATTATGGCTGAGCTTAGTTCACATCGACTGCAACAGAGAATCACCAAGATATTTTTGTTGAAAAAGAATAAATTAAATTCATAGAAAATCAATGTTTCCCCTGAAGGCACATGATGTGTAAGATAAGTAAATAGGATACTAGATTTTGGTTGAAAGAGAACCAATATCACATCAGTTTCAATAGTGTAAGCATAAGTTCCCTTCCCTGTCAGTGTTATCACTCATGAGAGGGGAAATCACTTGTAACTTCCTGCAAACACAGGAAAGTAAAAAAGAAACTATTATTCCCATTTAAACCAGATTTACTTACACAAATTCATAGATTTTTGAGAGCCAGAAGGAAACATTTTGGTTATTTAGTCTAACCTGCTGCATACCCTGTCCTTGAACCTGTGAACTAATTAATGCTTTAAGAACAAAAACTTTTTGATCCAAAATATATATATATATACATATATATATATATAAAGAACCTGACCACAACAGTTAATAAATTATTTTGACATAGAATAAACTTCATGGTTTTTAAAATGTATGATATTGATAATATAGATTTTTTTCTATTCACTTTGAATGTGTAAATAAAAGTTTTTTTATTCATTTGCTATTTTCATATGCTTTGGCATGCTACACAAACCAGTCAAATCTGTGTTTACCATGGAGGTGCTTACAAGACTGGTTAAATAAATTCTTGAGGCGAGGATTTTTTTTTTGTGCAGTAAAAGAATGAGTTTGTTTTTAGTTAAAAACAAAAGTATTTTTTATTCCTTTTAAACCACTATAATAGAAGTAACTTCTGTGCCATCTTTTCTAAACAGAGGAAGCAAGAACTGGGTTTAGGGTAACAGAACGTCTCTAATCTGACTTAATATTCCTATTTCTGTCCCCAAAGATATTCCATTAAAATCTTTGGCTAGAACACCAGTCTTGATAATTCATAGTCTGCTGGTTATCTAGGACACCCACAATTATTTTACAGAACAGAATATTTTATCTTCTAATATGCATGTAATATTTAGACTTGCAAATTTACATTTGTCTGTATTTTATTATAGTATGTGTTTAAAAATTCATTCTATTGCCTGGCTTATCAGATGAGGTATCTTCTTAGAAAATCTGTTGCTTCTCTTTGTTATTTAGTAGTTTTCCAGTTCTTGTAGCACTGAAAGGTTTATCACTATCATTTTGTGGTTTATATTGCTTTTCAGTTCACTGATAAAAATCTTAAATAATCTATAAAGATTAACAGACCCTATAGGATTGTACAACAACCACATATACATTCTTAGTGAAAATTTTCCTATTTATGCTTACACTCTGAGATTTGTCGGGAGGCTTCAAATACTCTTACAGATGCCTCTGTGGCTGCTGTAAGCAACTCTTTTTACTTACTGAAATGTTATACAGTACCAAGTCAGGTATTTACAGAACTTGGTAAATACTTTATTACAACAATGTAACTTCTGTCATGGAAACCTTTTTCCTAAAAGATCAAAAGATGAAAGAAACCTAAAAGATGAAATGTCACAAAATTTAATAAAGGTACTTTTTGGTATTACACACTTTCTCAGAACTCCTGTTTGTGTCAACGAAAACCTTCCACTAAGCCATCAGTGAAATTCCCAAGGGGCTTTTAGGCAATTGGGTGGTGAGAGATCTAAGCTGGAGGTCCAGCTTCCCAAAGCTATCTAGGCAATGTGGGAATTTGTAGACTGTCAAGGACCTTTCAAGTTGACTTAAGCCTGAATCATTCACCTGTGCACATGTACCACAGTAGTGGTAATTTTCTGTGAAAATAAAATGCCACCAGCAGAGGATGTTTTTAATATCAATATTAAAAAACTTCAAAGTTCAAAAAACTTTCACCAAAATCAAGGGAAAGATCTGGCAAATCTAGCCTGGAGTATTGGTGTGCCTACTGCAGTCTCACAACACTGGTGACATAATCCTTGCCATAATTCAGCCTGACTAACATGGTTGTCAATAATATTTGCTGTTATTTTCATTGAAATGGAAAGACAATGATGCATGATTAAACCCTCAGTATTTTTTTAAAGGCAAATTTAATAGACTGGAAAATGTTTTTGGACATCTGAAAGAAAAAGATATTATTTTAGCCTGTGATACAAAGGAAAGAACATTTACTATACTAGTTTTTAGTAGCATGCAGTACACAGCTAGTAAACTTCCTTATTCAGCTGGAATATTCAGTAAGCATATAGAACAAAATTCTCCAGTTCTAACCTGAGTTTCATTTCTTCTTAAATAAAAGCTTTATAAAAATTGCACCACAATAGAATAATAATTTTAAATGCCTTTTATCTTTATTTCTAATGTGAATCAAGCTAGCTTTGAAGAAGTACATGGATTTTATATATTCAATAAAAAAATTATATTAGAACTAAGCCAAGCTTAATAGAGAACCAGCACTGAAATTTGTTGACTTGTATGGAGACAGCATTTCCTTTTGTGCAATAGGAGACTGAAAAGAACAACAAAATTCAAATTACAAATGAAGTTGTTTGTTTCTTAATCTCTACTCTTTCAAGTACAGTGAAGCTGAAGAACACTTTTTCAACGTTGAACATATATTTAAAGCAATTTAGTGGGATTGTCTGGGTTTTCAGATTTCCAGGCATAAGTCAATAATGCACAATAAGCGGAAAGAAAAAAAGAAGAAGAAAGATAACATAACTACTTTGGCCTGAAATTTAGAGGAGCAGGAAAATATAAAGACCTAATTAAGTGAATATATTTTTAAGACTGAGACAGAGATACAGAATATAGAGGGGCATGCATGTTCTCAGGCTGAAAAAAAAATGTGTATATAAATGATCTTATACTATGGAAACTTTGGCAGCACCTCTTGTTTGAAAAAATCTGTCTTGATGGAGGTTCATTCCCAGATTTATGCCACAGAATTCGGGGATAAAGATACCCTATCATACAGCTGGCTTTGGAGCTGTGTCATGGTTTGAACTGAGCAAAAAAAAAAATTAAGAAAAGTGTCCTGTTTATCTGGATGTAGTTCATTAAACTGTCTGCATTTTTTCTTCTATAAATACTACATTAGCAGAAGTATGGCATGGATTGCACAATGAGCAGGAAGCAGGGCAGCTATACAAAGGAACTTTTTTTCTCTTAGCTAGGTGGTTTGTCTTTCAAGTAGCATATACTGTCTAACAAAACTTTTGAATCAAAAGTTCTACATAAATTGGTTCTGCTGATTCAGTGGTGAATGGCATTCTCCTGTTCTTAGTGTTTCAAGTGGCTTTTGTAAAGTTATGGAGATTTATCAGAGTGATGTCTTTGTAGTAATGATTAAAATATTTTTTGCTGGGCAACAGTACTTAACAGATCAAGTAGTCTAGGAAGTGACTCCATACTCTGTAAATAAACTGAGTATATTGTCCAAAAACATGAACCCCATATCTTGCCTAAATAACAAAGCAGAAGCATTTTTGAAAGTATAAAACAAGTGAGTCTGTTTGAGACTAATTAGTAGCTACTTTCAAGAGAAAAAAAAAAAAAGATTTTTAAATCAGAGACTCTGAGCCAGGGAAGTTTTAGCCAGTGTACAAAAGTCTAGCTAGACTGAAGCAAGTTTAAAGCATGAGTCTGCACCAGCTGATACTTTGCACTAGGTAAAGTTGTAAGACTTCATAACATTTGTAAGAACTAGTTTCTTTAGATATTATGAAATTTGCGCATATCTGACACTGAATGGCATCTGGATGAGGCAGAGGGCACATTGTGTATGCACCTATGACAGTCCTACCACTTAGTCTTTAAAAAGCTAGATGATAGCATTTGTACGTTTAGTAAATGAGAGAGATGAACATTATTCAGGTGATTGCTCAGCTATGCTCAACAGAATGGATAAATGAGTTAAACTTTGAGATCTCTACCTGTTGTCTTGTAGACCATGCTGGTATCATTGGTCATGTCTATAGCAATAAACAAAAAGGAGCCAGAGAACAAGCTTGTGTACTGGACCCAAATGACCTACACTACTTAGGCCAGTATCAGCTATCCTTTTGCTTTGTTTTAGGTCACCCTTATTAGTTCTCCCAAAACAATATTTGGCAATCCCAGGCACAAATTGGCAATCCCAGGCACAAATACAGGCTGGGCAGAGAATGGATGGAGAGCAGCCCCGAGGACAAGGACTTGGGAGTGCTGGTGGACGAGAAGCTCAACATGAGCTGGCAATGCATCCTTGCGGCCCAGAAGGCCAACTGCATCCTGGGCTGCATCAAGAGGAGCGTGGCCAGCAGGTCGAGGGAGGTGATTCTCCCCCTCTACTCTGCCCTGGTGAGACCCCACCTGGAGTACTGCGTCCAGCTCTGGAGTCCCCAACATAAGAAGGACATGGACCAGTTGGAGAGGGTCCAGAGGAGGGCCACGAAGATGATCAGAGGGCTGGAGCACCTCTCCTATGAGGACAGGCTGAGAGAGTTGGGGCTGTTCAGCCTGGAGAAGAGGAGGCTCCGGTGAGACCTGATAGCAGTCTTCCAGTACCTCAAGGGGGCCTACAAGAAAGATGGGGAGAGGCTGTTCAGTAGGGCCTGTTGTGATAGGACAAGGGGTAATGGTTTTAAAATAGTGGGAGGTAGATTTAGATTGGATATTAGGAAAAAATTTTTCACAATGCGAGTTGCAGAGCACTGGAACAGGTTGCCCAGAGAGGTGGTGGAAGCCCCATCCCTGGAAACATTCAAGGCTAGGTTGGATGAAGCTCTGGGCAACCTGATCAAGTCGTAGATGTCCCTCCTCCTTGCAGGGTGGGGGTTGGACTAGATGACCTTTGAAGGTCCCTTCCAACTCTAACCATTCTATGATTCTATGAATATCTGGATATGATTTGGGAAATAGTTCTCTCCACGCTAGCACTGGCTTGAGCTTGGTCTGCTGCTCCCTGATCAGGCATATATTGTCCCAACACAGTACTTTTTTTCCTTCAGCTTCTACCAGGTGCCCATGAATCACCATTTTGGATTCACCAATATAGAGCTGCAGCACAGCTGTCATACTACTCCAGATATTTCAAACTGAAAAATCCACACAAAATAATAATTGTATCTTAAGGCCACGTGAACACCACATGGATCTTTAAGACATCTAGGGCTGGTTACTACATAGCAGTGTCTCTGCTCTAAAGAGGATTAGCCTGAAGGAGTGAGGACATTTCTATTCATTCCACTTGGCCTGTGGGCCAGGAATTGGTGCCTGATCTTCTTTTATCTAGTAATAAAGACACAGACACTTTATATTTTTTAAAAAATTAAAATTGAAGCATACATCTCCAGATACCACTCTTAAATCTTGCTGTAAGCCAGGGAAAAAAAAAATTAAGAATTGTGGATCCTGGAGTTTTCTTTTTAAATCAGAAAATTACTAGAGAGCTATATACAAAATTTTGGATACTCAATGAAGTTCTCCATCTGTACTGCTAACTTGTATACCATATGTTGTCTTCAGCTGTTACAGGGCAAATCATTTCCTAAATATGACAAATGGGATCTCCGACAGACAGGCAGTGGTGAAGGTATGGATGAACAAATCAGTGGAGATTGTGATGACGAAGATGGTTGTGGAGGATCAGGAAGTGGAGAAGTCAAAAGAGTCCTGAAAATTACAGACTGTAAGTCCATGATAATGTTTCCTTCATGCATTTAAATAGTGAATTGTCATATTTTCCACTAAGAAATACCACTGAATTATCTCAGAAAAGATGTGGAAAAGTTGTCTGTATAATGTTTCCAAGATTTACAGGAATATGACTGTAATTATAGGATTTCTATGAGCACCGTATGAATATGAGTATCAGTTTTATCATTACATGTTAACACATATTTGACATGATGTAAACTCACCTCAACATAGTATTTTAGTCAAATAAATAGTGTTACAATGACATGTCCCTGTGAGTAACTACTTAAAGATGAAAACTTCAGCAATTAAGCAGAGAAATTGTTCTAGATTTTTTATGGAACTATGGGATAATATCAGCTTTAGCTGCAGTAGCTGAATTTTATGAAGCACTATTGGAGCCAATGTACTGTAGCCCAGTCAACATCAATGCCGTTATTACTTCTTACACTTCTTTCTGCTTTTCTTACTGTTTTGGGTTTGTTTTTTTTTGTGTGTGTGTGCATGGATTTCTTTTTTCTTTTCTGAACCACATTTGTAACAATTTTCTTCAAAAAATAATTTGTTTGTGCACTTCAGTAGCATGGAACTACAAGCATGAGCAATTGGATTCAAGTACAAGTAAGTTCATTACTTCTCTGAATGAGGATGTTATTCTACATCTTACTTCTCTTACCAATGTAGGAATATAGGTGGAGATGATGGGAATAAATACCCAGTATCATCAGAATTGCATTTCTGCATTTGCCTTGCAGAATAGATAAGATTATAGATAATAATAGATGAGAAGCCAAGATTGGTGTCAGTCCTCAAATTTATCTATACTTACTGAATTTGAGTGTATTCCAAGTTTCCAAGCTTAGGTGAGAATCCCAGGTCCTTCTTGGCTTTACAGTGAAAAGGAAGGCAACTTAGAAATATGGCCATAGAGAAACTGTAGTGTATGCTTGCCCATTTCTGATTTGAACAACTGTAGTAATTAGACTCTGAGCATCTTGGAACATGCCTTAGCAGATCAGTTTGGATTCAGCCTAAGATACTGTTGTACTGATATCTGGTCTATATGTTTTCAAGTCCTGCTATAACTTCTCTAGACAAAATTTTAAGTGATATGCAAGAAGATTTGGACACTTATTTCCTGAGAGTGCCTTTGAAGATTTAACTTTGAGAAAAGAAGTTAAAGATCAAATATTTGAAAACAGAGGTACTTTGGAATACCGGATATATTATATCTATTTGATAATGACACTCTATGGTACAGAAAGACTGTAAAGTAGTCTTAGAATATGACTAGGTCTATTAAGAAAGTATTAAATGACAAAAGAATTGCTAGAATAGCACATTTTCTTTCATCCTTGTCTACTGTATTAGAATTTCCTTCATATTGATATATTCAGTGTAATCTTTTCAAAATGTCAAAAATATAATTAGCCTTCATATTCTACAAGTATTATAAATCTCTAGAACTATGTATTAGACATACTGAAGTTTGCATGTAATGGTGTTTCATTTGAGCCTTTTATAAGATATTAACAAAAATATGACTGTTCAATATTATGACTTGTGCATCTATCTTGAGTTACTAGTACCTTTGACGAGTTGTTGTTGTGATTTTATGGATTGATGCTGACATGTATTTAATATTTGAAATGCACCGTAAAAGGTGTCTTGAATATATACCAGAAAGAGTCCTAGAAAACACTGCTTTTCTGGGGTATCACATATGCTTATGGACATGGACTTTCTGTCCAATTGAACCATTAAAACATTCAAATTAGTAAGAATTTTGTTACAATATATGTCAGGAAAATATTTTCCTTCAGAAATCACTTAAGCGAACAGGAGCTTGAACAATCCTTCTTTTGCATCACTGTGATATCATAGTAGGATTTTGGGAATTAAAAGTGAAAAAACATAAAATAAGTGTATTTCAGTAAGCAAACAAAATTATCTTCTCAAGATTTATGGTTTTAAGTGAGGAACTGGAATTGAAAATTAAAATATAAGCATCATCATGATTTAAGCTGGTGAAATTTCTTAGCTTCAGGAGACTTATCAATTTCAAGCAAAGTCAGATCCTGAACTCCTTCGTTTTTAACTGAAATGCTAGATTTACTCTAGTGATATTTCTTACTGATCTTTGCTGATCTTTTGAAAGGCATGACTGAACTTCAGCTAAACCTAGCATGTTTGATCCTCAATGTTATCTTGCTAGTTCTAGTGCTTTTTTTTTTTTGTGCATCCCCATTTTTTTTTTCAGTTGCATACAAATAGCCAGAAATGTCTGAGTACTCTTCTGTACTTAGAGATGGTTTGTATTTTATTGTATATGCCATGGTAGACCAAACTTGATTTTTTATATAAAAACTTATATTTGTAGTCCTAGGTAAGCTAATACAATAAAGAAAAGAAAACAACCCTGCACTTGCAGTGTGAACCACATCAAAAAGTTAGATGTGTTCAAATCCAACCCTTCATAAACTTCTGCAAACATTTGTAATGTTACATTTCAAACTCAAGAACTGCTATACATCTGTACAGTACTGCTTTGTTTCTTCTGGTATATAACAGATAATTGTTCAGATTTTCCACTGTTAGTTCCAATGCAACTTCTATGCGTTATAAAACACTAGCTTATCAGCATAACATGACCACATTTTAAAACTGAAAACCAGACCGCAGCTGCAGTAGAACTGGACAGGTATAGAGACACAATGGACTGGATTGGCCAATGCCCATATAGCGACTTAGGAATCGTAGCAAAGAAAAATTACACAGATGAGAAATATCAGTGACAGAATATTTAATTACTATTTACTTTCAATTTGTGAAAAAACAATAAGAAAACCATAAAGACAGAAGATAGAAGATAGAAATGAGATGGGGCAAAGAAAACATAAATGTGAGTCATACTCCTCTTTCAGTGCAGTACAGAGACTTAGTTTCCCGTCTATATTGATAAATGTGTGACATGTAAAAACCATGAATGACACTAGGATTGAACTGAAGCACCAATAGTTTGAATGTGTGAATATGAAGCCACCTTTTAGTGTTACAGTTTTAAATGCATACTCTTGTTACTGTCATTTTGTCTACAAAGAACTTTTAAGTAAAAAGTAAAGTGAAAAAAAGTTAACTAAAAAACTTTCAAGAAGTTTTAATGAACTCCAGAAACAAGATACTTACTTTCTTGTTATAGATAAGCATTATTATAGGACTTTATAATGCATTTATGACTTTTGAAGCTCAAAAAATAATTTTTACTTATACAACAGATAAGTTATTTCCTAAGTATTTTTAATATGTCACATTAAAATGTGTGAAAAAAAGAGATAATTTATGGAGTTTAGTAGCATACACATTTTAACTCTATTCATTTTACATATGAGTGATTCACTTTACCTTGTACTCTTTTGGTATATGGCGACATACAGACAGTATTTTTCTTGTCACCAAATAAAAATTTTCCAGCCTTTTTCTTCTGGGCAACTCAGTGTTCTGTCCTGATCAGCCAGAAAAGAAAGGGGAATTACTAACTATTTTGTATTACAACAGAGTCTTGAGGTCCTAGCCAAACCCTGGGCTCTTTTTTGGTTGGCTGTTCCAGACATTTTCACCAAGGAGATGATCTTGTCTGCAACAAATTCATAATCTTATAAAAGATGATAAAGTATGACACAGAAGTAGCCCTTTTAAGTACATTGCTTTGTATAAAAATAAGAAGTGTGAAGACACATCCACCTTTTCTGAGGTCATGTCATTGCTTTCAGAATACGTGTATAATTCTCAGACCTGGAAGGACCAGAGGGGAAGGGAGAAGATATTTTTCTGCCAAGATAAATCTCTAGCAATTTTGTGTGAAAGCATAGCCTCCAAAGTCGAAGACCACTTATTTCTACACTCAGTGTCACAGATATAAGAATTGTTTTCACTTAGTGTTGGAGACTGACAAATGCATGGTGACAGGCTTTAGACTTTGGAAGGCCAATGGAGAGACTTGGTGTTTATGACACAGAAGTGATAGCCCTAACATTACACTGGTGTTTAAAATATGTTGTAGTTTTAAAAATTATTGTTTTCATACCAAACAGTTAATCTTTACATTACATTCAATCTTTTGAAGCCCTACAATTGTGCTGACTGCTTCACTCTGCATAAGTACTTTTAAAATATAGCAAATTGGTGCAGTTATTTGAAGGAATAGTACTAGAAAGGAGAGTGTACTTTAAATGTATAAAATAAACAGTAGTATAAAGTCTTGACACTTCATTTGCTGGTTTTATTCTACTCTAACCCAGGAGTTCCCACAGGACTATTTCATGCATCACAATGAATTACCTCCTCAAAAACCCCTGCAGAATGCAAGAGGTAATAGCAAGAAATACTTATCATCTATATATTGATTTGAATCTGTTTTCAAACAGCTCTGTGAGGAAGGGCTAATCCTGATATCACTCCTCTGAGGTGCTCAATACCATCTATCAAAATTCTCATGAGACTTTTAGCCAGACAACTAATTTTCTGAAAAGTGCTCTACCACTGCTTTGTCTTTTTTTTTCTCATTTTAACATGCAACACAGGTATTTCTTTACTACAGCCAGAGATCTCCTAGTTCAGGGCTCATATGCGTAGAAACATCAAAGATGTCTTTGTGCTTAAGATGTATACCAGCAAACCTTGTCTCTCACTTTCTAAATTTTTATCTCACCTGCTATTCATACTGTCTGAGGAAAAAAGTCTCAAAATGTTTCATTTCTAGAACTACTTAATCGGTAGATTATTACTTTCTTTTTCAGATTATGTGATAGCTGGAAAATAACTTGGAAAAGGCTTTATGTTGTGATCACCATATAAAAATAGGGTATTATGATGCAATTAAACCAGTCTACACCTCTTATATGGTGTTATACTGCATTCTCAAGTCTCAAACGTCCTTTCTCCTCTTTTCACTCCTTCACCCACTTCAGTATAACTAACTGTTTTTTTTCTTTCTTTTTTTTTTTTTTAAATGTGTTTCTGATGGCATCTTCTACTTAAAGCTGGCACGTGTGTGAAACTTCTTTTAGCGTCCCTAGTTCAAGGAGAGTAAATGTCACTAGCTGCTATACCTATGAATGTGCAAGTTCTGTAGAGGCTTTTCCATCTTGCTTTTCACCACTGACAGGACTACCCAGGGCAGGTCACAGTCTTTTCCTAAATTAGAATAAAAAAAAAATAGTATCGATTCAGTAACGTCAATTCATGCGAACAGGTGGAATTGGAACAAAGTGCAGTGGCAATAGTGGTTATGGTATCGCTTGTTTCTACTGCTGCTTCTCTCAGTTTGTTCATCAACCAGTCTCCCCCCACTAGATGTGCTGGAATTGAACAGTTACTGTTCACTGAACAAAAGAACTAGTCTGAATAAACCCTTAGCTACGCTATTATGTATTATTTCGTTGAGGTAATGTTCGTTCGAAGTACTTGACCAGGACACAGGAAGAGGAAAAGACAGTTTTAGGCAGCAAAGGCGAATGTGACAAACTTACTGCATTTATCTGGAACTGTATTTATTACAAAAATCCGTCTGCCATTAGGCATATAGGACTTAAATGAATCATCACAAGACTAGATTGAGATAGATTCACTGAAGGAGTTGAATATGAAGAATGAGGATTCATGGTCTGAAGTGGAAGTGATATACAACCACACAGACTGCCAAATGCTAAATGAAGAGCTCCTGGATTACTTTTAAACATCTTAAAAAATTACACCACTCAATCTTTAAACAGTCTTAATCTCTATTTTAACTCATTAGGAAGCAAACTTAAAAATACATGTATACAAATAAAATAGATTAAACATTCTAATGAACAATAATTCCTTTAATGACCAGATATTCCCCAAAGTATTTTTTAGGGGATTATGTTTGAAAAGTCCAGTCTGGATCTATTGATTTACTTTAAAATATTTCAATGCTTCTACCACAGATATGTAACAATAGGCTTGTTATTGACCAGTGTCTTTGAAAACAATTTTATCTCAGTGGAGTGGAAGGCCACTATCTTTGTCTCAGGAAGTAAATAATTTTGAAGTAATAGAAATATGGTCGGAAACTAGAGTCTCTTGCACAGTTCACAGCCCCTTCCTTAAACATTTGTTGTCTAATTAAGCAAAGAATACAAAGACTAACAAGTAGACAACTCTGAAAATTATACTTTCAGTCTTGCAAATTGTCAACATGATATGAGGTAGCACAGTTAATCTGTTCCTATATGCTCTGGGCAACCTCTTCTGCTCTTTCTACACCATTCCCCATCCTCAGCTCCAAAAGTAAAGTGTAGGGGTCCAAACCATCTTGGGAGTGATTTGAAGGGCTTCTCATTAGATTTCTGCTATCTTTGAGTGTCTCAGGATTCAAAGATTTAAGAAGACTGGTGGAACATGCCAGATAGTGAAAATACTAAAATCTCCTTTATGATGTTTCCCATTTGTTGTATTGTTTTAAACTCTCATGTGCATTCTGTATTACCTCAGTAAAGGAAGAGGTTCCTTATGTCTGAGTAGGATTTCGGGTTTTATTTTGTTTACACACAATAGTATTCTTCCTAATTGCCCATTATTAATGTGAAATGTTCTTATTCACATGTCTTTGGAAGGACCACATGACTTCGCTGTTTATAAGTTCACTCAGTTCAGAAAGTCTTAATTCTATTAAAAATGCCCCAAACTAGGTCTAAGTTTTGCACTATTTTTTAACACTTGCTTTTATACTTAGATTTTATATTGTATTTTGTGGAATGGATATGATTAACCATTTCTTGTTTTGCTAGAAGTACTGACATTTAATTATGGTGCTTAACATATTTTAATGGAATAAAACGCAGACTTTTTTTTAACCTTACAAAATTCTCCAGAAATAGACTGCATATTCCCTGTCTCACAATTCTATGTATAGCTGGTGGTTTGTCTTTGAAAGAGGATGTTTACAAGATGATGGTGGAGGAGAAGCAGGAAATTAGAGATCTTACAGGACAATCCACCCCATTTTGAAATTCCAGAAGAGACTGCATTGCCCCACCGTAGCACCCACTGTGACTTCTGCACTAATTTCAGGCAAAAATGTGCTGTCACACAGAAGATGTTTTTTACCCACTACATTTCACAGGAGTACCATTCAGAATTAATTTGTAGTCCACAGCGGAAGACTTGATGTATTATTCACTATCAGGTCTGTTTGAGCAAGGATTGTACCTGTAATTGGCTTTCTGGTCCTCTGTAACTGCTTCTGTGCTTTTTGGCTTAAAATTAGGTGAAAAAAGCAAATGACATGCTAATTCTTCGTTCAGTATGTAACTTGTTGGTTCAAACACAAGTGTCTACATATCTGGAAGGCTAATCCAAATAGTTTGAGTTTTTTTCCCCCGTCTATCGAAGGTAACAGCTTGTAGGATGTCCCTGCTGGTGAGAAGGAAAAGTTAGAAGCAAGTGATTGAATCCAGGGAGAGGAATGAGCTTTTCTTCCTGTCTTGTTAAATGGAGCCCTGGTATTCTGATAAATTATCCATTTGTTACTCCAGTACCACATAAAGTGACTATCACCTCCTCCAGGATGTCAATTTTATTCCTTTCTTATTTATGTATAGCAAATTAATTTAAAGGTAGTTCAAGCAATAGACAAGCTGCATCATACCTTAAGGACGCAATACCATATTTTATATTTCTGTGATTATTCCAAAAAGGAGCTCCAGAGGAGCTGTCACCTCCATAGCAGAATCCAGATCTGAAAAGGACATACATATGCATATCCTCTTGTCCTGAATTCAGGAAGCATAAAGTGGTAGTGTCCTAGTTTCGGCAGGGATGGAGTTAATTTTCCTCTCAGTAGCTGATGTGTTTGGATTTCCTGTGTGAAGAATGTTGATAAACATACTGATGTAATGAGTTGTTGCTAAAGAGAACAAGGACACTGCCTGGCTTTCCAGGTCTCACTAATATGCAGGTGCAGAAAGCTGGGAGGGGTATAGCCAGGGTAATTGACTCAAACTGGCCAAAGAGAGCATTCCATGCCATAAACATGTATGTAAGTCAGGGTTGCCCAGGGGTGGCCCATCTCTCTCCCTCCCTCCCTCCGTTGCTTGCTGCTCAGTTTCGTTTCCATGATCGCTGCTCAGGACAGGCTGTATTGGTCATTGGAACATCACATGGTGAGAAATTGTGCATTGCTCATTTTCCATATTTTAGTATCCTTCTATTCTGTAATTATTGTAATTTTCTTTTGTTGTTCTAGTAAACTGTCTTCATCTCAATCCCTGAGTTTTCCTCTCTTCTCAATTCTCTCCCCCATCCTGCTGGGGAGGGGGAGGGTGAACAAGAAACTGTGTGGTGACTAGGGCTAAACCACAATAGGTAGGCAGGAGGTTTTATGGAAAGTTGGTAAAAACAGACGTACTAAGTCGGAATTTATTCAATAGGCAAGTGATGTATGCTAACACACTGGTAACAGTGCCACTGGTTATGTTGCTTTTACTGCTATGGAAATAATGAAGCATTTAGACCATTCTCTATGCAGATAAATTGCTATAACATCTATTATCTTATTCTTTTTCCTCAGGAAATATAAAAGAATAAATAAGAAAGCAATATACATTGATACATTGCTGGAAAGTTTGTTTCTTTACTGGTAGCTGTGAGTGTGAGTACTTATACATGCAGTAAAAGGCTCCAATTTTCTGGTAATTTCAGAATTAGTGGTATTATTATAAGGTAATTCCCATCCAAATATAACCTCATGTTATTAATGCAGGTAATTTGTAATGATTACACTGCTCTGATGTGCTGTGTTTTAGACCAGTGAGTACACTTGTGAAATGGTTTTTGATAACTTAAAACCTTTGAAGAGTAATTGTGCTTCTTTGGTTTCGTTTGTGGTAGGCTTTGTCATAACAATCTTCCTGTCAAGTGTATCACGTTAATACCAGGCAATGCACTGTTGAAAAGTAAAAAAAAAAAATTGTATTAGCTGATGTTATTTCTGCTTTTGTGTGAATTCCCCTCACAAAATTTTATGTAACCCTTCCCCTTATTTGTTTTTGAATTAATAATCCAACCTGACAATACAGCTTTAATCTGTTACTCAGGTTAAATTCATCTCTCAAGAAGTACAAATGTTGACTCCTGACAAAAGATTGTTTTCAAGAGAGAGACAGTTGATACTCTTTAAATAGGAAACAACTGAAAACTGAAATGTGATGAACTTTTTTTTTTTTTTCATAATATGAATACGCAGGTCACACCTTTTTGCAAAACAAGATACAAGAAAGTTGTCTTGTATTTTTTCTGTTTTTACATGGCATTTCACATGGAATTGCTTTATATTCTCTTTCACTGCTGTATGTCATTATGCATCCAACAACTTTACCAGTGCAAAATTCATAAGCTGGTAAAGGTCTATGCATAACAGTCCACAAATGAATTTTTATTTTTGTGGAAATCAATGGAACTTGTATATCACTGTGGCTTTGTTTATTCTTCAGCAATTTATATCATTATGTATTTCTGTGCCAACACTTGATCATGCATACAGAAAAATCTTTGAGCTTCATATGTATTGACAATATGTATTTTCTTGCTGAAAGAAAATACTGATTTATTGAAATGTAAATTTGCCACAGGCACGTACTGATTACAATAAATCTTTCTCTTCAAAAGATTTTCAGTTCCTCAAACAACAAGGGAAGGAGAGAGAGAGGAACTCAGATTATTATAATCTCCCTGTGAGAAGTAAGGGTAAGATAGCCCTAGTTTCTCTTTGGTGCAAAGACTCTTTAGTTATTTAGATAGAGTAGGAAAAACTAGAGGGAGATAATAATCAGGTTAAGTCTCTAGAGCTGTGGTTAAAACCACTCAGCTAGCATATGAGGAATAAAACAGAATAACCACTTCATTAGTGCTTGACATGAATTTATGTCTTTGCTTTCCTAAAATGACTTTTAAAAGGTTTATATTTCATTCAGTTAGCAGATGCAAACTTTGAAAATTTCATCAAAGGAAAATAAGTTATTATGTCCAACTCTTAAAAAAAGAAGTGCACCTTTATGCATTTTTTTTTCACAAAAAACATTAAAATTCCTTATCTACTCTAGATTAAGTTGTATATTATTTATTTTTTGCATGTGTATCTGAGATATGAAAAACCACGTCAAAATACACTGCTTGTTTACAAAAAAAAACCCTTGCTAAATGGAAAATAATAAGGATAATATGTTACATTCTAAATGAGTTCTGATCAAGTTCTTTCTGAGGTCAGTAGGCATCTTTTCACTGACTTCATAGGAGCTTGCGTTTTCCGGAGAGACTACGTAAAGACTTTTGTAGGAGTTACAAAATTCTTATTATATTTTAAAATAAATTACCTTATAATAATACCACTAATTCTGAAGTTACCAGAAAATTCAAGATTTTTGCTGCATGTATTATTGAACAGATGTCTAATATTATAATTACATTTCTAAAAATTTGTAATTGCTCATTTATTGTCATTCAACCAATATTTTTATTATTTTAATGTGCTGTTTGAAATGTGCTTAATCATAATGCATTGAGGACTAGAAAAGTATATTTTTTTTATAACTCTTATGATCACTGTGTTTGAACGATCTTTACTATTCTATGAAATTATTCCATGAATAAAGTGGATGAGAATTTATATTGTTTTCCTTTACATAAAACAAATATGAGCCTGAGTTTTCCCACAAAAATGTTTCTTTCAAGCAATTGTGTTTAAATCAATCCCTTTCTTTAAGTGATAATGTCTAATCCTCAAAAAGCTATGAGTTTTTACTTCAAATAAGCATGCAAAAGTCAAGGCATTTTTGAAAAACAAACCTTCTGAAGACTCACTTTCATCTCCAGTTGGCCTAATATGTGATTTTACTATCTCTAAGAGACCTTTCTTTAACTCACAATTTTGAGCTTTACTTTTTAAGTGTGTCACAACTGAATTGATGTTTAAAATCTTGTTTGTGTTTTGGAGAGGCTGGGATTGGAGACAAAATTAGCAAAGATCTAAATATTTGCTTTGGGAATTTGGCTAGCTCTGTATTTATATTCTATATTTTAATATAATTTTATTGGGTGGAGATAAAAGAGCAGCAACTCACAGTTGATGTCACATTTCTCATACTGTCTGTGGTAGATTTTATTATCCACTTTTGATGATTCTTTTACTCTTCCAGTATATTTCTACTCTACTCACATAAAGCCTCAAATAAAATATAAGAGAGTTTTATTTTGGTAGAAATTGACGCTTCTGATTAACTTGAGGGAAAGAAAATAAAAAGTTAACCTTTATGCAGTTTGAAAGGATTAACATATTCTAGTAACAATTCCCTAAAATGATCAGGTTAGCTACTTTAATGTTACAGTAAAAACCTTACCTTTTCACCACCCCAAATCTAAACATGAAAGTTGGAAGATACACTATGTTAATTTCTTTCTTTTCCTCAGAACTTAATCTTACTTTAGTAACAATAGATACAGGATTTTTCTTCATGTTAACTATTTATAATGTAAATATCTGTGCTTGAACTAAGAAATTTAGACTCCATTTATAGTCACTGAAAACAAACAAACATATGTCACTGGAAATGAATAAACACATGAGGCCACAATTAATTAGACCTATATTAAGCACCTCTGTTAGGATGAGAAGAATTGTGCCCTACAATCCTTATTTCTCTCAACTGATTGTAAAAGGACTCAAGTACTTCAGTAGCTCAAGTCCAGACATCTAAAGTTAGTTAGACAGGTCCTTCCATAAGTTAGATTTTTTTCCTTTTGCTCTGGGTTTTAATTAATTTTGCTTATTTTTAAGTAAGGGCTAAATATTTCCAATGTACTTTACAGTTCTTATTGTCAAGATCACTAACAATCTGTTAGAACATAAAATAGAGGGGTTACTTGCAAATGCGGACAATAAGCCCTGTAAAATGGAATTCATGTCTGAAAAGCCTTGTTTGCTAGGAGAAGAAATTATTCCTTTTTTCCATGATCTATGATGGGGAAAATGGTTACTGGTGCAAAAGGATGTGGAAATAGCCTGTGAATCCCACAATGTATTATCAGCCTGTCTTGGTATCTGTTTTATACGTTTCTATTTTTAGATTTGGACCACAGGAAAATGAATGTTAAAACTACAACAAACCAAAACATTCATGACCATTATATGAATAAGGGACTATTTCACAGAAATGAAAAGGAATTGTAAAACACTTAAAATCCACTTATGAAAGAATTTACTCCTTTTTCAAAGTTGTGAATCACATCAGACCTCTATCTTTCAATCTATTTTTTAAACAGATTGTAACCATGACAAATGTCACACTTCTGTATACTCAAAGGTAGTTTATAATCAAAGGTAGCTCCTCTGCCTGTCATGTGTCTCCAGTCTTTATTATATTCGTTAAAAAAAATCGAAGTGTGTTATCTCTCGGGAGTTCCCTTTGCAACCTGTGCAGATACTTAAATTAGATTAATTTCATATTTGTATCTTCCACTATTAATGATTATAGCTCTAATACTTTGAATAATCTGCTTCTCAGTAATTCATGTTCAGACCATTTCTTAAATTTTTTTAAAAAAGGGAAGACATTTTTTTTTTTTGTTACAGAAACTTAGCACTATTTTTTTTCCCCTGGAAAAAAATCTATATGGGATATGTGACTATGCAAGACCTAGTTCTTAAAATCTGCAAAACATGTGTGAACATTAAAAAAAAAAAAAAAATCACCAGCATTTTCCTATAGAAGGGTGAATCTATTCTAAAATACTCAGTTATGATTGGTGTTCTCTGAAGCAATGTATCCACGAGGAAGCAACTGAGTTTCCTTTTTCTTTTGTTCTTCTGAAGGAACTGGTTAGACATCTGTCTAATTCCAGTCTGGCCTGCGAATGTGATCCCTCTTTTCTAGAATTAGTCTGCTAACAGGCAGGAGTACTGTTTTTTACTTTCAGGAAGGAATGTATGGAAAGGAAAAAAAAAAGACTTCTTTGTGCTCTGATACTCTTGGAAGTATTTGCCTCTAGATCAGATGTCTAATTGTAGAGGTGGCACTCAGTTACCTAGGCATGCTGTCATTTTAGCAAACAATTTCAGGAGTCTGTTTCAGTACGTGTTCACTAGGTTTTTTTGACTGTAGGAACTGTGTTTCCAGTGACCGTAGTAGGAGCTAGCTCACATTAAACCTTGTATTGTAGATACCTGCATTTAGATAAGTGAATCTGGAGATAAATTCCACTCTTTGTGTTTTTAAAGGTTGGCTAACTAGAACAACTCTGTCAGATGTTGGCCAGTAGCAGAGATTTGACATGGTAAACATGAGTCATTTTTCTTACTTGGAGCCCCATTAAGCAGATTCTGCTCAGTAGATGTGCTTAAGGAAGGGAAAGTCCCCTGCTTCACTGTGATTTACTCGGTTGCAGAAACAGAGGGTTATGCCACAGCTCAATAGACACAGACTTCATTAAAGGCATCCTTTGTGGCACCATATAGGCACTAGTATTTTTTATGTCGAATCCATTAGGTCTCTGAAACATGGATCTTTTCTCCCATTTGGCTTCCTTTCTCAAGTATATGTTGCATGCAGTCATCCCCAGGTAACTGCTTTTATAGCACAAGGTTAAATTAAGGACCCCCTGAATAGCTGGTGTGTTTCTCATTCAGACATATGATTTATTCTTGTTATGTGAATGGACAGATCATATGGAAAGATGTGCCAGATTTCCG
The DNA here is from genome assembly GCA_009806455.1 of Tetrax tetrax. Lineage (NCBI taxonomy): Eukaryota > Metazoa > Chordata > Aves > Otidiformes > Otididae > Tetrax > Tetrax tetrax. Next base: position 294,535 of record WHYT01015624.1, on the reverse strand, counting down.
GGAAGGGCATGGATTCCTTGTTTTTATTTTATTATCTATAATGCCCTAAGCATTATGGATATGAATCAATCACTGCCTGAGTCTGAGACTCAACCTGGAGGAGGAAAAATGTAGTCTTGATAAAAAATGAGAGACTGAAATAAAATGCCTAAGGATAAGAAACTAGTCCTGAAGACAGGAATTTTTTTGATTAAAAAGTCTGACTGAGATGTCTAAATGACAACAAGTCTGAATAGAGAAGAAGTATGAAAAATAGGCATAAATGAACTTGTTCACTATCTTTTTTACGTCTATTCCACAATTTTTCTTATTTTTTTCAATATTTATAGGCTTAGATAGAAATGCTGATGTGTGTAAACTCCAAGCTCCAGCTCCAAGGCCAAAGGGTGGATCCTGTGACCAGGTTTAGAATGTGTGAAACACAGTTCGGGACACTTACACAGATGACAGTGACACAGAAAATATAACACCCTTAAGAGTGTCTTATGGATTGCAGCAGTGACATTTAGAAAATATGTCAGTTGTTACACAGACTGGAAACAACTGGCTGTTAGAAACTATTATTTCTGAAGTTTCTGGAAGAAAAATCAGAATATGACAGTGGTTCTTAAAGGAAGAAGCTATGTATGAGTTAAATAGCTGCAAAATAATCACTTGGTACATAACTGTGTTGATGCCTTACATAGACTAATTCAGTCATTAGCAAAAAAAAAAAGAAGGAACTATTAATTATGGTGAAGATTCTCTAATCAAATTGTTCAGCAAAAGGTAGACAAAAAATATTGATCATACATTGTGACTTGCAAAAGTACTTGAGATTTATTAAAACATTTATTGTTTGTTAAATGTTGGCTAGTTAAAAGTGTTCATCAGGGATTTTATATTCAATAATTAAACTTGTGCTCATATATTTAAATGAAGATAATAATGAACTTGAATAAGTTTCCAGTTTACGATGTGGTATTTCCAAGATTTAGACACATAAGACACTCAGACACATTCTAAATACAGGCAAACTAAGAGCACCAACTGTTGTTCGCAAATTGATTTAGCCGAGAAGGTGGCTTCTGCTGCCCACCTTGCCCATCCTCTGGAGCTCTTCCTCCTCTAGCCAGTATAGTTGAACCACACATGATGCTGGACCTCCATCATAACTGTTTAGAGACCAACACTTTAAGACAAACTGAATGTGCATCTGCTATATGTTAATATAGGTGTGGTGGGTTGATTTGACTAGTTGCCAGATACCCACCCACCTGCTCTATTACTCCCCCTCCTCAACAAATGATAAAAAATTATAAGATGAAAAATTTCATGTGTCGAGATAAAGTCAGGGGGGTCACTTACCAATTACCACTTTGAGCAAAAAAAAAAGACTCAACTTGGGGAAAATTAATTTAATTTCTTGACAACTAAAATAGAGTAGGATGGTAAGAAACAAACACAAACCTAAAAACACCTTGTCCCAATTCCTGCGTTTTTTCACTCAACTGCACTGCTTCATTCCCAGCTCCTTTACCTCCTCCTGCCACCGAGTGGTGCAGGGAGGACAGGGAATAGGCGCTGCAATCAATTCATAACAGCTCCTTTCTGCTGCTCCTTCCTGCCGCTCCTTCCTCCTCACATTTTCTTCCCTGCTCCACCATAGGTCCTCTCCATGGGCTGCAGTCCTTCAGGATAAGACTGCTCCAGTACGGGCTCCTCTCCAGAGGCTGCAGCTTCCTTCAGGACACATCCACCTGTGCACGGGATCTTCCATGGGTTGCAGCGTGGTTATCAGCTCCACTGTGGTGGTCTCCATGGGCTGCAGGGGAGTTTCTGCTCCGACACTTAGAGCACCTCCTTGCTCTCCTTCTTTCACCTTGGTGTCCACAGAGTCATTTCTCTCACTTCTTCTCCCCATGACCCCACTGAGAGGCAGCATTTTGCCCTTCCTTAAACACTTTTTCTTCAAGGCACTACCATCTTGACTGATGGGGCTCAGCCATGCCCTGCTGTTGGAGGCCGTTGGAGGCAGCTGGAACTGGCTGTGTCTGGCTTCTCCTCACAGAGGCCACCCCTGCAGCTCCCCACTGCCAACACCTGGGCACATAAACCCAGCATAATAGCACACTGGGCACTGGTGTGTCAGGTACCATAGGGGACTTCTCTGTCTTTATCAAAGGGGAATCACTTTTGGAAGTGGGGCCAAGCAGAGAGGTTGAGGAGGTAATCAGCTCAGCTTAATCACTTGCTGCTTAATTCTGCCCTGAGCATGAGCCAGCGCTCTGGACAGCCCTGAGGGCTCAACTCTGAGTCTATTGCTGTACCTACACTGCAGAAAGGGCAACATTGGGAAGGTTTGGCCTGTCAGATGATAAAAACTGGGGTTTTTTTTGCAGGTCTGTCTGCAGTATTGCTCCATGAATTCTTATTTTAATTTACTTTTCATTTGATTAGACTTTTAAAAGTGAAAATCAGAGATAACATTTAGTTTCTAGATCTGTTTATGTACAGTCAGGACTTCAGCTGTTCCCCTTCCTATGCCAAGTATTTTTGATAGATTCAGGACTAGTTCTTTTGAAAGAGCCACCAACTATCAAAATCCCAGTAGCTTCATATTGTGAAAAATGGTCTTGTGACTGATACCATTGTTAGCAACTTCCACAGTAAAGGAAAAAATTCAGTAGATGCTAGAAATAAATGGTAACTTCTCATGGCTTGTTCTGAGCCACAATGGCCCGGGAGCAAGCTGCCAGTGGTCACACTTTAAGACTCTTATCGGTGGATTGAGGAAGTTACTGCTTCTGCTTCTCAGGATTCACTTATTTGAATGCACTGAGCAAGATATGTGATGTATAGTGTCACAGCATGTATCATAAAAGAGAAAAATATAGCATTTAATTAAAGATATTAAGAAAAGCATTTATATGAGATTTATGAAGTCAAAATGTAGTTTTCTAGTAAAATATCAACGATAATATTCAGTTCATTAACAACTGTCATTATCCTCAAATCCATAAACATTGTTTTATTTTACATTGTGGCAATTTCTACAAAATATAAAACATAAAATGTAAAAAAAAAGTATTTAGATAGATGGATTCAAAAAGAGAATAATCAGATTTTTTTTTCTCTTCTAGTCCATCCTATCTATTGCCTTTTTTTCCTCATTTTTTTATTGCTCCTCTTTTTTCTAATTAACTACCATTTGTCATCTTATGTCCACTGATACAGTTATAAGTAATTATTTAGGATACTAATAGCCCTAGAAGCAGTTGTCTCACACATAAATTCTCATGCCCAAATGACCACTTACCAGAGAACTAGATTTTAATTTCTCATCATTCATTACTGTTTCAGTTGGTCTAAACAGAATAATTGAAGAACACCAGGTGCTTTTTATTTAAGTTCTTCAAGCTTGTTTCTTAACTTACCCTTTTAATAGCAATGTTCTTTCACAGCAAGAAGGCAATTAATTCTTCTGTATGCCAGAAGATGCCACTGTAGCACTCGCTGATAAACAGCAAAGACTGACAGCAGGGGAGAAGAGTATGAATATTATGAGGTACAGCATCTAATTGATTGCTCCTGAGCAGGTATTACTGTGGTATTCTAAAAGTATGGGTCTTAATTTGGTAAGAGAATGATATCCTGCAATATTTTTGGTTTTAACAAAGAAGAAATATAAGCACCAAATATTGCAAATTAAAGGAAACAGTTATCTTAGTACTTGCCAGTTATCTTAGTATTTGCCAGCTTGGATATTTATGTGCTACAACACTGTAACAAACATCAATATGAGTACATGTTCTTTCTCCAAAGGGTTTTTTCTAGAAAGGATTTCCCCGCTGTTTAATATACTGTATAAATCACTTCAAAAAAATAGTCTCCTTAGGTTACTATTTCATTTTCTTCTACATCCAGTTAATCGCAGAGAGGTTTGATATCATCTATCTACTGCAGTGTCATGGGGTTTTTCTTTTTTTTCTTTCTTTTTCTTTAAAAAAATACTGGTAGTGAGCAGTCCATCACTAGCTTTAGAAACTAGGCTTTTTCCGGGCAATAAGGAAACAGGACAGCCAAAAAATACTTCACCAAAAGGTCTATCTAAAAAGATGCTTTTAAAATTTTAATTTAGGAACTATTTTAACATTTTTACCTCTTGACAGCTATGCTACTTGCTGGTGATGGGAGACAAGAGCGAGGAAGGTTACTGTGGAGCCCTATTGATGGTCAAAAAAGCTGAAATTGATAATCTATAAAGAAATACAATAAGAGGAAGCACTTTAAAAACACATACTTTGAACAAGCTCTCTGTTAATGAATTGTTTATCTCCTCAGATATAAGGTGGTGCCTACATAAGAAAGCAAGTAAAAATATTAAAATTGTGTGTGCACATATGCTTTTCCAGTAGAACACTGCAACGCATTGTCAAATCTGAGCGTCACCAAATGGACGACCAGAATGCACTCTTGAAATTTAAGCTGTGCAAGATTTCTGCTACAAAAGTTATTAATCACAAGCAATGTACAATGCAAATTCTATGCCATGTACTATCATTGAGAATTTTTTTTTTCCGTTATTACATACAGACTCCATGTCTTGAGATCAAGCAGGTTTATCAGCTACCATTTACAGTTTATCATACTTCTGCCTGATTAGAAGCAGAGCCAACTTAATTTTGTGTGGGGTTGGGAGAAAGAAGAAGGGCTTTTCAGCTAGTCATACAATCACAGAATATCCTGAGTTGGAAGGGACCCTGAGAATCATCAAGTCCAACTCCTATATTCCACACAGGGCAATCTAAAAGTAAGACATATATCTAAGAGCATTGTCCAAATGCTGCTTGAACACTGACAGTCTTGAGACCGTGACCTGGGGAGCTTGTTCCGGTGCTTGAACACCTTCTCAGTGAAGAACTTATTCTGAACACCCAAGCTGAACTTCCTCTGATGCAGTTTTAAGCTATTCCCTTGTGTCCTTGTTCTCCCATCATATTGTATGCACGCCTATCTGTATGATGGACATGTTATCCACAGGAATATTGTAAGAGACAATATCAAAAGCTTTGCTAAAATTAAAAAATACCCACTGCCTTCCTTTTGTCCATCAGTCGAAAGTGGTGATAAGTGTTTCTACATCCAGCATATCTATTCAGCCTGTTTGGTGTGCTTTATAGCTCTGTTGTTAGAAATACTTTTCTTCTCTTTAGCTGCAATAACAGAATTTGTCATCAGAATTCAGAGGTTACCATGTGGAACGAAAGTCTGGTCTCTGTGCCATGGTTTTGAAAGGCATGCTGAGCACTGCCAGGTGGTGGTGAAATTGGGGATGCCTTTTACACCGCTGAAATTTATACTTTCTTAGCTATCTTCATGAAACATTAGCCGATCACTCTATCCTTTCTTTCAAATTAGTGAAGGAGTATGTAGGGAGGAACCAGGTAGGATATTTAATCAAGTGACAGAATATTGAACAGATGATTGCTATGAGACACAACTCCAATTCACATATTATCTGCTTATTATAATTTTGATTAAATATTTCATATCAAACGTTTTTACTGGAACAGTGAAATGACTTGAATACACTTTGAAATTGGTCTAATAATAGTGAATGATCTTATATGATGGCAGTACTATGAACTGAATCTCAGCCTTCTTACTAGACTCACCATAAAAAGTGTTATATAGTAATTGCATGTTAAGACTTTTTGTTTTGCTTACTATCATGGTAACTCTTTTTTCAGTACTTCTCCATAGCGTCTCCTCTTTGCAGGAGCTCTAAAGCTAAGGCTATAAAATACACTTACGTTCTTAAGTTATATTTATATAATTAAAAGGCAAAATTACAGCTTAAATGCACCAGCAGACTTTTTTTTGATACATAAAACTTCCTTGCATTTTGGCAAAAGATGTAAAGTAAAATAATCTTGTCCTTGCAGTATAAGTAAAAAAAAAATCTTTTTTGCTTGTAAAAGTAAAAAAAAAAAAATAATGCTTCAAGTATAGAGTCTTCTTGCCAGTAAGTGCAACAATTTTATCTGGAAAATAGGATTTATTCAAAATACATCTACCTTATAATTACTAAAAATGTCTGTGGATAAATGTATATTTGGAAATAAAATAGAACCCCCTCAAAAAAGTTCTGATACTGGCAGACTACCATACCCTATGGGTTCAGTGACCCATGTGTTATTCAGAAGCACCAAATATTAGGTACCTGTAAGTCTGAGCACTGTGTGGCTGAGGCATTTAGCATGCAATAGATAATTTTTTGATGACTCATGAGTAGGGCAAGTGATATGGCCATTGAACATTATGTCACTGTGTGCATCAGTTTTGCAACAACAAACTGTGTATTCCTGCTTTTACTGTATTGGTTTCATGTTTATGCTTATCTATAAAAAACTATAATGGATCCAAAATAATTGTGATGAAACATTTAGTCACAGCTGTGCCCATTTCTCAGTCTTTTCTCATTTTGGAAAACAGCATTAGTAAATATTGTGAGAAAATTTCAATAGTAATTAAAATTAAACACTTTGATGAACTGCTCCTGAAGACTCCTTTATGTGAAATTATCTACATTTCACTAATATTTTATTAAATTACAACAAATAAAGAAAGCAGAAAGAAAGAGAACACACATGTACTTTTAGTTCATTTTGCAGTCTGAGTGGGAGTGTTTTATTTTGATTTCGATAATTTTTACAGGTCACTGAGGAAAAAAAACTAAGTCAAACCTGAGAGTGAAAGCAGAACATCTGAAGACCCAAGTGGTGAGGTCAAGGCGTCTAAAACTAAGAAAAGAAAAAAAAATTGCATTATTTTATCGAGCTTTTTTATTTATTGTTCCAATGTATACCTATTACCACATGAAAGGTAATATAGATGTGGGAAATGGGAAGCAAATTATCATTGCAACCTCTTTAACTCCTGTGTGTTCTGTTTTTAAACAAATTATTATATCGATCTAATCACTGTTCCCAAAAGCATAGAGTAATAAAAATGAATAGGTTTTTTTTTTGCACATTCTTTTTTCACCCTTTTAATTCACAATAGTCACACTAGTGAGACACTTTGCAACTAAACCAGTATGTTATGTACAGGATGCCTACTGAAGTATTGGCATTTTATATTCTCTGAAGAAGAGTTTTTCAACACATCAATATAACAATCCTACAAGCACA
>WHYT01015624.1:243211-287340 GCA_009806455.1 Tetrax tetrax | reverse complement strand
TCATGAGTAGGGCAAGTGATATGGCCATTGAACATTATGTCACTGTGTGCATCAGTTTTGCAACAACAAACTGTGTATTCCTGCTTTTACTGTATTGGTTTCATGTTTATGCTTATCTATAAAAAACTATAATGGATCCAAAATAATTGTGATGAAACATTTAGTCACAGCTGTGCCCATTTCTCAGTCTTTTCTCATTTTGGAAAACAGCATTAGTAAATATTGTGAGAAAATTTCAATAGTAATTAAAATTAAACACTTTGATGAACTGCTCCTGATGAACTCCTTTTTGTGAAATTATCTACATTTCACTAATATTTTATTAAATTACAACAAATAAAGAAAGCGGAAAGAAAGAGAACACACATGTACTTTTAGTTCATTTTGCAGTCTGAGTGGGAGTGTTTTATTTTGATTTCGATAATTTTTACAGGTCACTGGGGAAAAAAAACTAAGTCAAACCTGAGAGTGAAAGTAGAACATCTGAAGACCCGAGTGGTGAGGTCAAGGCGTCTAAAACTAAGACAAGAAAAAAAAAATTGCATTATTTTATCGAGCTTTTTTATTTATTGTTCCAATGTATACCTATTACCACATGAAAGGTAATATAGATGTGGGAAATGGGAAGCAGATTATCATTGCAACCTCTTTAACTCCTGTGTGTTCTGTTTTTAAACAAATTATTATATCGATCTAATCACTGTTCCCAAAAGCATAGAGTAATAAAAATGATTTTTTTTTTTTTTTGCACATTCTTTTTTCACCCTTTTAATTCACAATAGTTACACTAGTGAGACACTTTGCAACTAAACCAGTATGTTATGTACAGGATGCCTACTGAAGTATTGGCATTTTATATTCTCTGAAGAAGAGTTTTTCAACACATCAATATAACAATCCTACAAGCACAAAGGGGCATATAGCATATTTTATTAAGGTTGCGTGTGGTCCATATCTCACAGTATTATGTAGGCAACCATACTGTTTTTTTCAGACTATGTTCTTTCTCATTTTTTTTTTACTATGGTTTTACAAAGCATTCAGTTTTCACCAAGAACCAATTTTCACCATCTTCTTCCTTGGAATTTTTCTTTTCACTGAAAGATATGTTATTAGCATGTATTTAGATTATATCCAGTCTTTATAATCTTGGAATTAACTAAAGCAAGATTACAAATTGTAAATATCATTGAAGTGATTGAATGGCATATTTAGTATATTAGCAGATTTAGCAATTAGTGGGTCATGTGATCCTCAGCATTGAGAATGGCTATTCTCACATTTAAAGATGAAAAAAAAAAATCTCAGGTTAATCTATTCTTGCTTGTAATGTGAATCTTTTTTTTTTTTTTTTCTTATCATGTGTCATAGTTTAGCCCTGCTTGGGACCAGACTACGCAGACTCTGTCTCACTCCCCCCACCCTCCAAGAGGAATAAGGAGAGATAATATAAGAAAAAAAAGTTCGAGGTTTAAGATAAGGACAGGGAGTGATCCTTAAAGCTACTGTTATGGGCAAAACAAACTTGACTTAGGGAAAACTATTTGTTTATTATAAAAAGCCAAAGCAGGACAATGAGAAAAAGAACGCGATGACTTCCCTCCACCCCTCCCTCTTCCTGGGCTTACCATTATCTCTACCTCCTTCCCCCTCCGAGCGGCACAGGGCAGGGAAGAGGGAATGGGGGTTATGGTCAGTTCATCACATGTCACTTTATACCACTCCTTCCTCCTCAGGGGAAGAACTCCTCACATTCCTCCCCTGCTTCAGCGTGGGGTCCTTCCCATGGGTTACAGTCCTTCATGAACTGCTCCAGAGTGGGTCCTTTTTCCACAGGGTGCAGTCCTTCCAGAACAGCTGCCCCAGCACAGGCCCTGCATGGGCCACAGCCTCCTTCAGGCATCCGCCTGCCCTGGTATGGGGTCTTCCATGAGCCGCAGGTGGATCTCTGCTCCTCCATGGACCTCCATGGGCTGCAGGGGGACAGCCTTCTTCACCATGGTCTTTGCCACAGGTTGCAGGGGAATCTTGGCCAGGAGCAGCATTAGTCTTCCCCCTCCTTCTTCACTGACCTTGGTGTCTGCAGCTGTTCCTCTCACAAAAAAATTCTTCATAATCAACAGGCAGATGACTCTCAGGTTCTCTTTGCATCTCCTCTCCACTTCTTGCAGCCAGGCTGGGTCAAGTTGGGCCCAGATGGCCACCCAGCCAGAGGCCAGAGGGTGAGTGCCTCAAGGCCCACAGGTATTGCACCTCCCCTTCTCCGCCCCTCCTTCAGCTTCTTCATATCTTCACTTCTTTTTTTTGTTTGTTTGTTTTTCCCCTTCTGAAATACATTATCGCAGAGGTGTTATCAGGGAACAGAGGTATTATCAGAGATGTTGGCTCGGCCCTGGCCAGCAGCAGGTCCACCCTAGACCTGGTCTTGTCCAGTGGACAAAGGGGAAACAATGTCTAGAAGCTTCTTCCAGAAGCTGCCAGCATAGTCCCCCTCACTAAATAAAACCAGGACACAATGGAAAACTGGAAAATGTGTCTTGCAATCTTTGACACATCAATTTTAGTTATATTATCTGTGCTTCATTTCTCACTGTGATGTAAGTTTTTAGTGACTCTTCAGGTTTGTGTTAATTTTCATGAGGAAAACAAACTGATACTGAAATCAACTGGGGTTGGGTTTGTTTTGTTTTGGTTTGTTTTTTTTTGATTAGTGGATATATGTGTCTCATTGTTTTCCAGAGTACAGGAAGAAGTAAATAGCAGATTTGTTTGTTTGTTTGTTTGTTTGTTTTCTTCCTAATGTAGACTGTCTGCCTTAAAAGTACTCTACCCCTTGACTCTTTTCCTGGAGTGTATTAGCAGTGTTTTTTCTCACTATATTCTTTGTTTTCCTACTGCCCTTTTTGGCTGTTCTTAGCACAGAACATTTCAGTTTCACTCATCTATCTAAAGCTGGTTACTAGCTCTCCTTTGCTTTGGACATAATCTCACTGCTTCGATGTTTTGAACAAGATGTACCTTCTTGCTGCTTTAACCAGATTTCACTCAGTAGCTGTTGCAAAAAATTAACAGCTCAAAAAAAAAAAATCAGATTTCTAATAGATTTGATTTTGCTCCTGAGTATTTTAATGTGTTTTGTTTCTCTCTATTCAGGTTTTATTGGTTTAAGCTGTAAAATTTTCCTAATTTTCTCCACAACTATTAGCAATGCTAAAAATGTATTAAAGGACATTTTCATGTAATCCCGTGACTCATGAAGCTATGCCTTTAACATGGCAGCAAATATCCAGAAACTGTGACAAACTGAGATAATTGACACGACTTTAGCTACCCTGATCCTTTCAACAGATTTCAGATAAATAACAGTCGTAGTTCAGCCCCAATCGGGACCAGACTATGCAGTCTCTCTCCCGCTCCCCCCACCCTCCTAGAGAATAGCGGGAGACAATACAAGAAAAACGGTTTGAGGTTTGAGATAAGGACAGGGAGAAATCCTTAAAGTTACCATCACGAGTAAAAACAGACTCGACTTGGGGAAAACTATTCATTTATTACTAAAACTAGTAGGATAATAAGACAGAGAAACAAGATAAACCTCTTCCCCACCCCTCCCTTTTCCTGAGCTCAACATTATCTCTACTACCTCCCCCCTGAGTGGCACAGGGGGGAAGAGGGAATGGGGGTCGTGGTCAGTCCATCATGCGTTGTTTTACGCTGCTGCTTCATTGTCGGGGGAAGAACTCCTCACATTCCTCCCCTGCTCCTTCGTGGGGTCCCACCCATATGCCACAGTCCTTCGTGAAACTGCTCTGGCGTGGGTCATCTCTTCCACGGAGTGCAGTCTCTCCAGAACGGCTGCCCCAGCAGGCCCTCCATGGACCACAGCCGCCTTCAGGTATCCACCTCCCCCAGTGTGGGGTTCTTCCATGGGCTCCAAGTGAATCTCTGCCCCTCTGTGGACCTCCATGGGCTGCAGGGGGACAACCTGCTCCACCATGATCATCACCACAGGCTGCAGGGGAATCTTGGCCAGGATCCGCATTACTCCTCCCCCTCCTTCTTCACTGACCTTGGCATCTGCAGCTGTTTCTCTCACAAGAAAAGTTCGTCACAACAGGCTGGCAGATGCCTCTCAGAATCTCTTCACATCATCCATCTCATCTCCTCTCCACTTCTTGCTGAATTGGGCCCAGACGGCCGCCTGGCGAGAAGCCAGAGGGTAAGGCCTGCAAGGCCCACGAGGCCTGCGCCTCTGCCTCTGTGCCTCTGCCCCAGCTCAGCTTCTTCACATCTTCCCTTCTCTCTTTTTTTTTTTTCTGTTTTCCCCTTCTTAAATACGTTATCGCAGGAGCGTTATTACGGAACATTCTGCTACCAATCGGCTCGGCCTTGGCCAGCAGTGGGTCCGTTGTAGGCCCGGCCGAGTCCACTGAACAAAGGGGAGCGACTTCTAGCAGTTTCCTCCAGAAGCTGCCACCTTAGGCCCCCCCTCACTAAACAAAACCACAACAGGATCATAGAGAAATACAGCCCTTTCCATAACCCCTACTGTATTTATTTCTATTCCTAAACTTTCTTCTACAGTGAGTGAAAAAAGGGCAAGAAAGGTGGAACGGGATATTCCATACATTGGTATTACAATGCATTCATATGTAGGCAACAGGCCCCATTCCTAAGCCAAAGAGACCATTTCCAGCTTCAGTAAATACTGGTTTAAAAAGTTAAGTTGTATTGATCATATTGATCCATTCAGTGACTATAGAACACATATGTCTGCTCTCTTCATTCTCTTAATCTGTATACACAAAATAACAAGTTTCTGCCAAGAGCTGAAGAACCAGAGAGAACCTGCTCCTTTTTTTTTTTCATATTTTTAGGCAATGAAGAGCAACAAAGCAGTCAGAGGCCTGACTGTTTTTTTTTTTTGTAAAAATGACCTGTTCCTGTATTTTTCTTTTATTAGTAGAGTGTTTGGCTGTGAGCCATACAGTATGGAGAATAAACATAGTTAGCTTGTTTTCTCTGAGTATGATTATTTGTATAAAAAGCAAGCAAATTAAATTTTTTTAGCACATTTAATATAAATATTGATTTAATCTGTTAAATTCATTCCAACTACAGGTTTTGATTCTTTAATAATAAGGCTCAATTAAAAAAAAAAAGTATAACTAAACTACTAAAGATTTAATTGAATAAACTGTGAGTATTTATTGGAGTTATTTTATTCTTTACATAGGAATTTATGTCAAATTTATAGTAGTGTTTTTTCAGCATATAAACAATAGCTTACATTGACTAACTATTTACCACTTTATTTTTACTTTGTGTGTCTTTGTTAAACACATGGAAATAATTGGTATGATGCCTTGCTATTTTAAGAGAAATAGACCCATTCTGAACAGGAATGCATTTTATAAGAGAAGATAGTAAAAGATCGAAAACGAAAGTTGTATTTTCTGTACTGTAAAAATTAGGATTAGTTTTGATCATCTAGGGATCCATAGTGTCTGAAGAAACTATATGAGGAAACTTGATGCTGAATATAGATAAAAGATAATTCTATTCTACTAGCTGATTATTGAAAAGAGAACTTGCTACGATTTTATCTTCTACAAAGGTGTTTGCATGATGGTTATCACCACAGTGTCACTAGTTACCTTAAGCAAGATGACTAATAGTCTGTCACAGCATATTTACTTTTCCCTTTTCTCCTGGAAGAAGGATGTGTGCACTGGAATTTTTAATTCGCTACAAAAAGGTCGAAGAATTACATCTTATATCTGAACTGCAAGAAGCTATCCTTCTGATTATCTTCATCTGACTTGGTTAAGGACTTCAGTAATACCTACGCTACTGAGGGATCAAACTAGAACTGCAGATTTCCATCTACCATCTCTCTCTCCCCTGACCAAAATAAAAGGCATTACCTGTTGCACTGATTTTTGCTGGGACACAGTTAATTTTCTTCATAGTAGCTTGTATGGTGTTATGTTTTGTATTTGTGACCAAAACAGTGTTGCTAGTACATGCATGTTTTAGCTGTAGCTGAGCAGTGCTTGCACAGTGTCAAGGCCTTTCTGCTTCTTACCCTGCCCCACCAGAGAGTAACCTGGGGTTGGCCAAGAGGTTGAGAGGGGACACAGCTGGGACAGTTGACCTCAACTGACCAGAGGGATATCCCGTACCATATGACATCATGCTCAGCAATAACAGCTGGGTGAGTATAAAGCAGAGGGAAGGGGGAAAGTTCAGAGTTATAGTGTTTGTCTTCCCAAGTGACCATTATACGTGATGGAGCCCTGTTTTCCTGGAAACGGCTGAACACCTGCCTGCCAATGGGAAGTAGTGAATGGATTCCTTATTTTGCTTTGCCTGAGCACACGGCTTTTGCTTTCCCTGTTAAACTGTTGCTCAAGCCAGGAGTTTTTGCATTTTACCCTTCCCATTCTCTTTCCATCTCACTGGAGTGGAGTGAGTGAGTGGTTCCCTGAGGCTCTGTCCAGGATTAAATCATAACACTTGTACAAAATTTTAACTGTTTACTCCCTTAGCGAATATAATGATCTTTGCTTATCTTCCACAGTTGGCTACTACATTTATATGGATAATTTGAAAGTTCAAAGATTGATAGGAATGAATGCATGGTTTGTAATTTTGCTCCAAAAGCTGGGTTGTCATTAAAGAGAACTTTTAAATGGAAGTATAAGCTTAGTGCAGTTCTCTGAGATGAAGATAAAATTATATTTATCCCCAGTGTATGTATGCAATGCTTAAAATAAAAATACTTGAAGTATACTAAGACACGCTATCCATCACCTCTTCACAAGATCCTAAAAATCCCACTATATAGTTTACCTTCCAAATAGAAGGTACCCATATGTTTTTAAACTCTCCATAGGAGAAACATGGTCAGAGAAAAGATGACGTTCAGAAGAGATCATTAGAAATGAGAATGGATAAAAATGGATATGAGGAATTACTAAGGCCATACAATTTTTCATTTCAGTGAAATGACTGCTCCTGTCAGTGAATTTCTTACTCAAAACGAAACCCTACCAAATCCTTCAAATGAGTGGTATGTATTTCTTCAGCCTATGTAATTAAAGAAACACAGTCTTAAATAATATATTTAGATTTATTTTTATATTATCTTTTCTGAGCAGATCTGGAGAAATTTTCAAATCTTCACTTGCACAAGTGTTATTATAACATTCATTGCCTATAAAATTAAGAACTATTCTTCCCTTGGTGAATAGTTGAAATAAAATACCCACGAAGGAAAATACAGGAACAGAAGAGGTTAAATTAAGCAAGCGGTGGATTTTTTTAACCAGATCAATGTATATGTTTTCCTTTTATAAGCCACAGTGGAGTTTTAGGAGCTTGACACATTATCACTTTCCAGCTGAGTCTCAGCAGATATTCCTCAGTGTAGACTCTAAGCCCTTCCCAATTACAAGACATTACAACTTATTTTGAGCGTAGACTAGTTTCAGAAACATCCTCCCACTGTCACATAATCTTTTATAAGTCAAGAAGAAATCTTCAAAGCGGATTTGCTGCCAATAAGGAATGGTTCCTAAGACCAGAAATTTTGACTTTTCAGGAGGTATCTTTGATTTTTCTAGAGAATGCAATAACTTTTCTCTGCCCTTCCCCATAAGAAGGTGTCTTCAGAAGTTAATCAATCAGCATGATCAGGTCTCTTGGCCTTTCTCTTTTATTTACACAGCTCAAGAATTTTTTTTTTGTTAGCTTTTTGAAGAAAGGGTCATATTTTGTTTGTATTTGTTTCCATTTTGAATGGAGTATAGCATAATGTGTATTAGCTACAGGTGCTAATGCAAAATAAAAGATTATGTAATAGCAGACTTAGAAATGTATGAAAAACTGAAGTCAGTGACAGAATTATGTATTTTGACTTACAAAGTTTGATATAAATAGATTGCTTATCATTTGTACTGATGCTGATCTGTAGACTTAGTAGACTTAATGACCCTTATGTAACCTATATTTCGCAAACATTAAAAAAAACCAACCCCTAATTCTGATTTTTTTGAGGTTACTATGAACTCATATAATTTAAATCTGAATGGGATGGAGCATTTGTCATAGAGCATTTTGCAGTCTGAGAGGGGATATCTTGACTTAATATGCCTCATTTAATATCTAACAATGTTCAGCTTGTAAGATTTTTTGTTTATTTTTATCCTTTAAAAGGGTAAATGGATAGGTTATTCAATCACTGGTACAATAATTATCTCAGATTCTATTATAGAGAGTTTTCTTTTTGGTACTTAATATCTCTCAGGATTCTTTTCTAAATCGTTGTCTTTGAACAAACTTGTTACATCCTTTTTTCATGTTTACCAAGTTCTTAAAGCACCATTAATTTGGAAAGAAACAAAAGAATATGGATATATTTCAAAAATTACTTTTAATGTGAAAGAAATATTTCTGAATAAAATAAAAAAACCCACTTCCTAGAACAGAATTTTCTGACTGTCAAATAGCTTAGTATTTACCACTGTACTATATTACTCCTGGGTTTTCCAGTTTTTAGTTGCTGTCATTTCTGTTAAAAATGTATGTGTAGCCTAGCCTAGAACTTCAAATAAGAAAGGAAATGTATTTACTGACTAGATACTCAAGTAGACTTGTTCAGACAATGTGTTCAAAGAAACCAGTGTTATGTATTGTCGTTGCCTTGAACCCTAAAACTTCTTGCCTTCCTTCTATTTTCTCCCCATCCCATGGAAGAGGAGAATGAGTGAGAGGCTTGGAGGGTGTTTGGCTGTTGGCTGATGTCAACCTACCAAGTATATAAATTGACAGATATTTGTACCTATATATGCTAATTATAAATAATACACATTTAATCTCTAAAATCCAATCCAATGACATTTCTAATAATTTTTTTTTATCTGCTACTTAGCTTGTAAGGCCACTTGTCCTTTAAGAAAAATTCTGACCTTCTTTGCATGAGCTCAACACATTCTTAGTGCTTTTTTTTTTTTTTTATTAATAATGAAGCATGAGTTATTAAAGAGTGACTTAAGATCCTATTTAATGTTATGCTATGTCTTGGGGCACAGGGAAAAGAAGATAATTTCCTTGCAGTTTTTATTTGGCTTACTAAGTAAATAATGTCATGTGCTATATCACTGTTGAATTTAACTCTATGTAGCCACAGGAAATGACACTTTAAGAAACTATGCCCTTATGAATGCCTACAATATAGAGAAAGATCTTTTCCCTGTGTTGTAGGAATAACATCCAAAGTTGGAGTGCATCACGCTATAAACAGTCCAAAGTATTTCTGCTCAGAGATAAATTTGATTTTTTTTTTCATTTACCAAACTTTTTAGAAACCTTTTTTTTCAAAATATATAACTGAAATATATGCTTTGATTTTTTTTTTATTATTAGCCAGCTTATATGTAATTAACCCTCGGTTCAAGTAGAAAAGATGTAGAAATATTTTTTTTTTATTCTATTCATATCCAAACAATGGATATAACTGATACAAAGTGTTATTTGTCTCACTTTAAAAGTTATTTCCTAAATCTAGAGTCATCTATATTCACTTTGTATTCTATCAGGAAAATTAGATACCTCTAAATAAAGTTTTATTGATCAAAATTTAGGTAATTAATAAAACTGGGATGAATTTTTCTCCATATGCAGCTATTTTTCTATTATGACAAGAGAGAGATTCTAGGTCACTCAGAAAACTAAAAGATATCTAAATATATTCTGATGAAAATCCAGTATCAAGAATAAATATGGTTTTCAAAAAAATAAGTTAGACACTTTAACGAAACATCTATCGATTCCTAAATGCCCCAGTTTTTCTTTTCTTCATGGAAATTAGAATTCTTACAGACTACATCCTCAGAGATAACTATTTACTTTTCAGGAAAGGAATCCAATTTAGATCTGAATTTTATTTTTTTTTGTGAATTCACAGGTGCTGTATAGCAAAGTAATAGAAAGTACTAGAAATAATATATTTTAATTTCTGATGAACGAAACTGACTAATAAAGAGTTTAACCTGTAAAAAGGTTGAGTTTGGCTGGTAAACACAGATTATAGATCTGAAACATACAAATACATTTTTAGAAGACTTGGAAGATTTAGATTTCCAGACATATGTTGAGTTTAGCGATACATATGACTTTTTTTTTTTAATCAAAGGAGTTGATGTTGGTGAAAACTACCTGATTTTAATGCACTGTCTACTAGGTCAGTGAAGATGATTCAGCTAATAATAACCTCAATTTTTAGTCAAAGAGAATTCTTATTTTTTAAAAGCAATGACTCTGACACCTTTCATACAGTGCATTACATAACTATGCACACGACATTTTAATCTTCCTTTTTTTTTAAAAAAACCCAACTTTTTGTATTCATTTTACTAAACTGTGATAGTGGGCATGCTTGCTAAGTTTTCATTACTAACATCTGAGAAGTCCTTTGAGAACTCACTGTTCATGTAAATTTTCTTAGCAACACTGGAGAGCTGAATCTCTAGTTTATTCATGAGAGAAATTCTAAGAATATAGAAAAGCAGATGGAAAATTATTAATATCTCAAGACTCTTTCTTGCAGTATAATGATAACTGCATGTCATTTTCTTCATACTTCTAGTATAATTTTTCATTATTGGTTTCACAGTCTGAAGCTGCATACGTTCTGTCTGTTCCACTAAGTATGACTATTACAAGAACATAATAAATCAAATTCGATCTGTTCCATTTCTTATCCTGGACAATTCCAGTCTGTGCTCAAAACTCAACATGCTCACATAATGTATTGAAAAGGATATTTCTAATTTAAACAGGAAACATAGTCTTTACTTCTTTGCAAGGACAAACTAGTTATTAATATTACAAATGTAGAAGAATGTTTTCAGTCTCTGAGGGATCCTACCTACCTGTCAATTACCTACAGACTATTTACTATCTAAAACAGTTCCTCAAATAAAACATCTGTTTCTACTTAAAAGTTAGGATGCCCCTTGGAGACAGTGAAAAGAAACATGCCTTCTGTGAGTAACATGAATTAATTGAACTAAGAAAGAAATAATCTTTTAAAATGTGTTTATTTTTCCATAGAACTTAATTTACTTTCATGTATTTTTTTAATTTAGTTTTTCTTGAATGCAAAACTTAGCCTGTAGTGAAATTGTTTCTCTAGTTACACAGACATTATAAACTTCTAACATGTCCAAAAATTTTTGTATTAAGTTTTACACAGCAACAATATATTATTTTTTCTACTTAGAAATTTATTTCCCGTTGAGATCTCTATCTAAAAGCAAAATCTCAGAGAGACTAATTTGATACTGTAAGATTAGGAGACAAAGAACTTTTACAGGTATCATTTACACTGTGGTCAGATTTTTTTTTAGCTGTTGCTCTGTAACCAGCAATTGGACTCGCTGTTTAGAATCAGAGTGATTTTCTGGACTGAAGCTTAATTTTTATTGTATTTGCAAAGGTTTGTTGTGGAATCTGGATGGACACAACTTACTCTTTCATGAACGATTGCTCTGAGGATATTAGTCTAAGTTGAAGTCTTGGCACCTTCCTTGAGTGTTCTGTTTTAAAGTGAGTTATTTGCTGAGGTCTTCAACACTCAAGCACTTAACAGAAGTTCTCCAGCCCCACATCCTCAGGACTGGTCATAGAATTTCTCAATGATCCTGTATATTATTGTAAGAAGCCTAATAACATCTAATAAAGTTCTAAAAAATCTGATCACATTTTAAGTATATTAATCTAAGGGTCTGTTCAACTGAACTGAAATGCTCGTGCTCTCCAGTAGTATCCTATAGTAACCATATTTAACACTAGAAGCATTAGTTCTCTGTAGAAAAGTCAAGAAACAATATGCGGCACAAGACTTTTAGCTTGCCATTTGCTTAGTGCAGTGCTTGTCTTCTGTGTTCTTGTAGTAGGATTTGCTCTGTTCTGATCCCTCTGGTTTTGGCTGGAGCCAGCTGTGCTTTGCAACGAATTTGTAAATAACTTTGATGTGTCTGTGCCTTACTTACGTACTCTCCCTGCACTCCAGCAGCACTGGTCTCTCTGCATTCATTCTTTCCATTTTGTGGCCAAGAGCACCTGCTGCCAAGAGCTCTCACAACCGCTTTGTCGTGCTGTCATCTTTCCTGCTACTTGCAGTGACTGCCTTAACTCTTCAGTGAGGAAAGTAATATTTAATTTTATAGTAGCTTGACACTTCTGGACAATGATCTGAAGCACAATGCACATTTACTGGTTGCTATAATAGATTTTATTTGCTCTTTTCAGGGTTGCTACTTAAGCACTGAACAACAAAGTGAAGTATTTTCTTTGTATTAAGTTAGTATCATCTACATACTATAACACTGATAAGTAGACAGATAGAAACAAGATTTCTTTCAGCCCCAAGTGCATTCGTTGTAACCAGAGAAGATAGTCTACAGTGAATTAGTAAACATTAAGCCAGAATTTCTAAATTGCCTGGAAACCTCTAGCTGCTGTGGGAAAAAGGAAGAGCTCTTTTACAGTAGTAGCACTTTTACTTTAAGGCCTTTGACGCAGTCCCTCACAACATCCTTCTCTCTAAATTGGAACAATATGGATTTGATGGATGGATTGTTTGGTAGGTAAGGAGTTGGTTGGGTGGTTGCATCAAAAGGGTAGTGGTCAATGGCTCAATGTCCCAGTGGAGATTGGTGACAAGTGCTGTCCCTCAAGGGTCTACAGGGATTAGTACTGTTTAATATCTTCATCAGTGACATAGATAGTGGGATCAAGCACACCCTCAGCAAGTTTACAGATGACACCAAGCTGAGTGGTGTGGTTGACAAGCCTGAGGGATGGGATGCCATCCAGAGGGACCTGGACAAGCTTGAGAAGTGGACCCATGTATACCTCATGAAGTTATACAAGGCCAAGTACAAGATCTGCACTTAGGTTGGGGCAACTTCTGGTATCAAGACAGGCTGAGGGATGAAGGGATTGAGAGAAGCACTGTGGAGAAGGACATGGGGATACTGGTAGATGAAAGAAGTGTGGCCAGCAGATCGAGGGAGGTGATTCCGCCCCTTTGCTGTGGTCTCATGAGACTGCATCTGGTGTGTTGCATCCAGCTCTGGAGTCCTCAGTACAAGAAAGTCATGGACCTGTTGCAGCAGGTCCAGAGGAAAGCCATGAAAAAGATCAGAAGGATGGAACATCTTTCTTATGAGGAAAGGCTGAGAGAGCTGGAGTTGTTCAGCCTGGAGAAGAGAAGGCTCCAGAGAGAGCTTATTGTGATCTTTCAGTACTAAAAGGGAGCTTGTAAGAAAGATGGGGAGAAACTCTTCAGCGGGGCCTGTTGTGAGACAACAAGGGGTAATGGTTATAGACTGAAAGAAGGTAGCTTTAGACTAGATATAAGGAAGAATTTTTTTTTATAAAGGGGATGATGGAGCACTGGAACAGGTTGCCCAGAGAGGTGGTAGATGCCCCATCCCTGGAAACATTCAAGGCCAGGTTGGAGGGGGCTCTGAGCAACCTGATCTAGTTGAAGATGTCCCTGCTCCTTGCAGGGGGGGGTGGACTAAATGACCTTTAAAGGTCCCTTCCAACCCAAAGTTTTCTATGTTTCTATTCTATGAATCTATACTGTTTTAGCTCTGCTGAGGTGGAAAATTTGGCAATTTGCTGTATTTTGTTATTACTAAATATGTAACTCTGCTGGTTCCTGTGGATATTTGCCCTGTAATGCTTGCTTAGTATCACTCCAAAGCTCAATGCTTCACCAAACTGCATATCTCCTATGCCTTATAAATTGTGTCATTAGATTTTTTTCAATGCTATTTTTCTTTATTTCTTTTGGTGGAGTTGATTGTGAGCTGATTCACATACTATCAGAGGCAGGTAGAGACTGCTCTGTGAAGAGACTGACCTTTGCCAATGGACAACACAAATGGTGAAAATTAAATTACCTTTCCCTTTCTCAGTCTTATAAATCTCATGTTATTAGTAGCAAAGGAAAAGACATCCACTTTAAAAATATGGCATTTAACCTCGCAGTGTCCTTTTAACTTTGTATTTTACAACTTTTTTTTTTTTCTGTATTGCTAGCAGAAAGAAAATCTTGTGGCCTTTCTTTTGGGTGACTTTTGAACAGTTAACTTAATGCAATACTTCAAATTGAAACCTATAAAGTAGCCTTAAATCAAGAATTACTCTAAGCAACGTCCCTTCTTCAACATTTGTGAGGTGCTTCTAATATTCTTTGCTCTTATACAATGAATAAATAAACTAAAAGGAGACAATTTATAATTGTGAAGCCTCTTATTTCTTTGAGGATATTGCAATGTAAATGTAGCTGAGGATGCAATGACTATTGTATTGGGATATGGCATCTCAACAGAAATTAGCTTGTCCATCATATGGGACATAAGACTTTCAACTGTGCACAAAAAAAAGCTTGGAGCTCATTTGAAGTCCTGCAGCAGACACAAGTCTGTGGTAGCAAGTGCTTAAATAAAAGATTCACTGGACTTTCACATTAACAGGAGGACAGAGTGTTTAAAACTAAAATTAGAAAGAAAAGAAAAATGAGAACACTGCCAAAATAGTTCTGGAGGGAACTGTGTGGTCAGTAAGGTGTCTGAGTGGGAGAAGGAAAGCAAGATGAGAGGAAATGAGGCATAAACATGCAAATCCATCTGATACTGGCTGGGAGATTTTGGATGACTTATTAATCAGTCCTGGAAGTAAAAACAGAACTAATTCCCTTTAATCATTCCATATCTCTATTCCTGAAATAAATGAGTCTGGGAAACCTAATTTCTGACAGATGATTTGAGCTTGTTGTGATACATATGATCAATCACAGGACTGGTACAAAGCATTCCTCTCATTAATACTTCATTACTGTTTCTGTCTACGTATTTCAAAGGACAGTCCAAGCAACACTGATGATCGCAGTGACACAAAGACATAGGTATGCAGAAAAAGGTACATATAAGATACAGGCAATTCACATCTGCTTAGTCACGTTGCTCACAGGTTTTAAAACCGACTTCTCCCCGATTTCTGCCTAATTTCTCCAAAGACAATTTTTGCCTTTACTCATCCTTATCCTTGCCAGGGTTTTATTACAGAAATAGTAATATGTTAAAGTACAACTTAGGCCGTTTTACACTATGCTAAAGTATTTTAGGTGTAGTTTGTTTGACTTAATTTCAAAAGAAAAAGCATAATAATAGATTGCAGAAAGAATAACAGCTTTTTTGGGGGGTACACACATATATGTCAGTAGAATAACTATCAACTCTTCTTTGTATTGCTGCCTCAGAAATTGATTAATTAACCTTAAAAAAAAAAATTCCTATCTTTTATTGCTGCGGCAAACCTTTAGATGTGCAGTCAGGGCCACTATATATATAGACATAACATGTTTATGCCTATAGGAACAAGATATATCTAGATTAAAGTTACAATAATCCTGTGCCTATTTTGATTACTTTGTCCAAGAGAAGGAGGACAATGCATTTGCAGTCCAAAAAAAAAGGCACACACCTGCATATGCAGCTAAATACATAGGAGGATTGGTGACTGGTTGTGACTGGTTGACACTACTGTGGTCACAGTTTCTCAGCCCTGTGTGACTTTCAGAAATCTTTCTACCAGGTCTTTGATCCAGCCTATTCTTTCTTCTTATTTCCTTCAGTAGAACAGCTTGAACCAAGACCTTACCTCTGTGTCTACTCCATTAGAGCAGCTCCGTACTGGGAAATGGAACTGAAAAAAGTATTTTCTATTGGGCAGGTTCTGGAGAAGGGCAGGTTTTGGAGAAGATCAGGCTTTTGGGATGAAGTGGATCTCAGGAGAGGATGGGAGAATCACATGACTTGGAGATGCAGGAGGAGGCAAAATAAATCCTGGGAACAAGGCAGCCTGAGGAAAGAACTCATGTAGCCTGGGATGTAGCTAGTACTTCTGAAACCTCTCATATACACATGATATCTCACTTGCCTCAAGCAATGCTTAATGGAAAGTAGGAAGCATAATCAGTAGATGGTACATGGGATGGCAGAGCTCTTAGAAAGAAGATGCAAAAATAAACAAGCAAGAGAAACAAGCAGAGAACAAAAATGAAAACCAGAAACAGGGACCTAGAGAAAGAACACAAATAATGAGGTAAGAATAAAATTAATAAATGCAGAGACTAAAAAAAAAGAA
The DNA here is from genome assembly GCA_009806455.1 of Tetrax tetrax. NCBI lineage: Eukaryota > Metazoa > Chordata > Aves > Otidiformes > Otididae > Tetrax > Tetrax tetrax. Next base: position 271,110 of record WHYT01015624.1, on the reverse strand, counting down.
AGGAATAGGTCTCTAAAGAAGGTCAGAGATTCAAGCAGGTGTTAGAATCCAATTTGTATTTTGGAAAAAAAAATTGCTTTGTATGTTTGAGACCCCAGTTTGTCCATGCAGATGTGGAAATTGCATACTCCAGAGTGGGTTTATATGATAACGACTGATTTGCATGCAGTAACAGTGATTCTGAACACACACCAGGTGGCATACACTCGTGATTATAGGCAATATTTCACCTGTATTACTAGCTGCATGATGCACTAACTCTTGGGTTTTTCTGAACACTTTCTTCTTGTGCAAGAGAAAATGATTGCATATATCATGTTTTACACCTGTATTATACAAGCCTCCTTCAGTTAGATATAATTATTGTGATTTTTTTTTTTTTTTTAAACAGAGCTGGACCAAGGTGCATAAAGGAAATTGAAGTAAAAGCAAAAAAGTTATTTGAGATTAGCTTTTCCCAGTTAGGCATCTTTGTGCTTCTTCATTGTCGTTTATTGAAGAAGCATTTGCCCTTAAACATGCCACTCTTCTTACTCCTCACAGGCAGTTTCCACCAGTCACACCACTGATATCAGTAAGTAACATCCGCAAGTTCACAGTGGTTCCAGAAATGCCCTTCAACATCATCTCACATTTAAATGTGGTTTAGTATGTTGTTATGGATTATGCATGTTTGTACAGTATCTTAAATGTCTCATTTACAGTGTATGATGAGGAGTTATATTTTCTTTTCATTAAATAAATCACAGTATAATTTTCCAGTTTGTACTTTTTCCCATCACAGACTCCATGGTTTTATACTCTCCCATCTTCCTTCCATCCCAAAAAACAACTCCCCCCAAAAAACCCAAATGAAAACAAGCAAACAAAAAACCCACCAACCCATCTGTAAACGTGTATGAGCTGATAAATTTCATATATTCCAGTAATGGAATTAATTATACTTTCTTGGATTTAAAAATAAAATTAAGCAGTGATATCTTTGACAAGGATCAAGTTGAAAGTATTAAATGAATTAAACATCACAAAAAATTATGTAGTTCTAAGTCATCTTGTCTGTCCCCATCCTGATGTTGGAATGTTTCTTGAAGTATATATTAAATGATAAATCCTGTTTAGCTTTAATAATTTTAGTAGTGTAATTCCTACTCCTTCTCTTCAGGCTTCACAGCATAGCAGAAGAAATCTCTTAGGACCTAATTCTGCCAGTCTTAGCCTGAAGAGTCGCTTAATCCACCATAATCCCATGGAAATAATTTTAAGGATTTGCAGAAGAAGGTGTTATTGAAAATGGAAAATCTGTCCTATACAAACACATTATGATTGCTACTTTTAACTTTCTAAACAATTTGTTGCTTCTAATGTATACTCTTAATTGAGAACATGCTGGAGGAAGAGGAAGACAGTTTATTAACCTCAATTTTTTACTAATCCCCATAGTTTTCACTTAGTCAAATTGTAGATAATCAAGATTATGTGGTAATTTCTGTTTCCCTAGATACCCCCATAGAACTTACGTCTCTGTCAGTTTTAAACATGTATCAGAGATTGTAAGCTTTTCTTAAACATGAAACTTGATCAGAAACAAGACTGTTCTCATTTTCAGTACTTTAATTTCTAGACCACCATAATTTATTTTTTTCTTTATTTCAGAGGCTTTCTTGTCAAAGCCTTAATATCCATGAATCAAATCCTACATTATTTCGTCACACAAATAAAAACTGAAGTCATTAGTGGAAGAGAGATCAGCAGAGTGAAAAAAAAAAAAAGCCCAGAAGACCAGCAAGTTAAAGATAATCAGGAAAAAAACCTGCATAACTGCCTGTGACAAATTATTAGAATGGAGCTCACAATCTAGCATTTTTATTCCCCCAAATTAAGAGAGTTTGTAAGAATTTTTGGCTGCAAAACTGAAGGAGGTAAGTTTAAGGCAGTTCTATACCCAGAGTTCCAAAGGGTGCTAAAGCACTGCAATGCTGGCTTTACCTGTTTGCTTTTTCCTTCCAAATTGTAATTTTCAGTTATAGGGCCTTCAAAATATGGTTTTATTAAATTAAATAAATTTAAATTAAGTCACATATTCTTTAGAAGATCTTTGATTTAATTATACATGTTTTTATGTAGATGACGTGTATCCCATCTTTTAGAGGAATAAGGGACATTGACCATACGTTGATCAATGCATATAGTTGCTTTCTATAGTTACTTCTTTACTCTGAGGGCATCCAGACTTCAGGTGGATCCTGCATCCTTCCTCCAAACATAGGGAAGAATAAAAGTAACTGAATTGTTACATGATTGGATTGGAGGGGATGAAGGGAAGAAAAAGAAAAAAAAAAAAACCCACAGTGTTTCTGAATACGTCTTCCGGGTTATTTTTTTCCCCAAAATATTTTGGACCCAGATGATAAGCTGCTTAAGTGCCATCATGCAGACTTAATTCAATGAAAACTTACCTTGTAAGTTCCAGAGAGTACTAGTTTCAAGTTTGTTGAAGCTAATATGTAGCCAGACCTTGGTACTATCTTACTTGGTGAGGACAGAAAGCTTCCTTCTTCACACATCCATGGTAAAATGAGATTCTCTCTTACGACTAGCTGTAGTTTGTGGTTTGTTTTTTGTTTTTTTTTTTCCTCTGGAGTGTGAGTGCTTGTCTTGCATTCAGATAATTGAGGGAGCAAACTGAAATTGACATGCTGAGCGTGCGAGTCTAGTGAAGACTTTATTTCGCTTAATGGTTCACTTGTGCTGGATCAGCGTCCATCCAGAAGTCATGACATTACTGCATTTTCTGTCAGAGAACTAGCTAATTGCCCAAAACATGTCTATATTGCTTGCTATTCTACTACTGAAAAAGACTAGTCAATGCTGTTGATTTTATTTCAGTTTGGGAGTTTTCTCAGTTTTTCTCTGCTGACGATACACAAGAAAATCAGTTTTCATGTGAAGTGAAGGGGAAAGGAAATAAAGCTCTTAGATCTTAACAGGAGAAGCTAAAAAGAAATCCTTTAAGTATTAGAAATAGAAGATAACTAAAAAAAGGTAATATTATATCATTCAAATGTAAAGATTTTTGAATGCTTGCATGATAATTTGATCGACTGAATTGTTCATTAGTAGGGGGCTTTATTCAGTGATAGGGTGAGCTGTCCCTGCTGCTGTAATGAAAACAAAATGAAATTAAACTACTTCCACTGTTACATGTGGAGTGCCCAGGAGCAAACGAGTTGCAATGACTCCTTTCTGATCCAGTTACTTCCATTATAATATATTGTATATAAAAAAAAAATAATAATAATTTAGATTTGCAAAGTCAAGCACCTGGAAGTTAGGAAATAATAGAGGTGAACCTTAATTTTTGTCCTATCAGCTTGAATGAATTTGAGTGTGCTGGGATCCTGTGGAAATGCTCATAAAATGGAAACTTACTGCTCCATGTTTCATAGCTTCTATAATGCAGAATTTTAGGGCAATTTCTTTACATTTATTCTTTCAGAAAAAAAAGAAAAAGTAAACATTTCCTATGTGTAATTTAAGAGTCCTCTTGCCCTCCACATTACATTACTTTTCACATATATAAAAGTAATATTACATCTATCATCTGAGTATCTGAAGCAAAAGAATATCCTAGCAACAGAAGCAAGATAGTCAGAAAAAAGTTCTGACCTAGGTTTTTTTTTCTGACCTAAGATTTAGAGGAGTTCCAGCTTGTCAAAATCCAAATGCAAACCAACCAGGATCTACGACATTTGGAAAGAGCATGATGTTCCTTTTGCACCTTGCTATTGTCCCTCTCAGTTTCTACTTTGTTAGGCTTGTCTACTGTTGTTTTATTAGAAACGCAGATTAAATCCCTAAACCATTATATATTTTGTGTTGCTTGGCATACAGGTACCTTCTTCTATTAGTACAGGGACCAGGAAAAAAAAAAAAGATGGCAATTTAACTGTTTGCATCTTAGTAGAAGCTCATAACATCATGGAGGAAAAGGCATCTCTGTAACAGACAATCTTCCTGCAAAATCCAGACTTTCATGATAGAGAGAAGAGATGCAGGTCTAAATAGAAGGCGCGTGGTTAGTTACCCAAGCTACACTGCAATAAACTGAGGAAAATGTTACTATGTTCTTTTTTGCTACTTTCTAGAAAGAAACAGCAAAATAAGCTCCTTCATTAGGCTGAAAAAGAGAGGAAAAAAAAGGCACAACTTCTGTTATAGTATTAAATAAGAAGAAAATATATTTTATTCTTATCCCTATTGGTAGCTATACCTGAAAACATTCCTTTAATTTCTCTGGAGTGCTTCTTAGAAGTAAAATTCTTAGTTCATACAAAAAGTGAGACTTTAGAATACTTACTTATTGACTTTTACCCTATTTACCTACATCAAAAGTTTACTTTGGGAAGGAAAGGGTAGGAAAGCTGACATTACGTATGTATATGTATCTAACCTTAATTATCAACTCTAATTTCTTGTAATGTTACAAGGGCTTTCAAATTATTCCAGCTGTGGCTCATCATCTTTCACCCTGTAAAACCCTGCCCAACCACAGAAACCTTTTCCTGCCCCTGCATCAGTTCTGCGCTAGAATAGGCATTCATGCAGCTGTGCAGAGATCTAGATTGGGAAACTGACTCATCTGAAATGAAAACCATGCAAAAAAAAAAAAAAGGTTTTTCTATGTAGTCACACAAACAGCTTTTCCAAGTGTATTCCTAGATTTGTAAAGTTAAAATGCATCGATATTGTGTTTGTTATTAACACTCACATATCGTATCCTTCATTGTTCTTGATATCACTTCTAGACTCTTAGTAAAAAAATGTTATTAATATCATTTTTTTTACACACAGATATTTTGTATTATTTTCATTTTCACTAGCTCCCAGTATGGTGTAATGCCTAAAACTTCATTTCAGAAATTAAAAATTGGTAATTTCTCCTCTTAAACTAAGGTCAGCATTTTGTTCAGTGTTATACATCTTTGAACTCCCTAAAGACTCTTGCTAAATGTTCACAAAATGCTAATTTATAAAATCTCTGGTTAGAAAAAGCTATTTTCCACTACATTTCAAGTTTATTACATAATTTTCATCACTGATTTTTAAATTAATTCATCTTAATTGTAGAAGATTTGGTACACTAATTCTTATATTTTCATTAACTGGCAACATGAAAATTTTCAGTGTCTAGTGCATAGTTTATTCTCTGTGACAATGGTATGACTTGAATATTCTTTTTGTGTAAGGACGTTTTACTGAATAGTCTGTTAAATTGTCTTGCCTCAGTTTATTTCATCTGTTTCGAGAATGTTTAAAACTGTATTACTTGTGTTTTTTTTGTGGTACTTCTATACCAATGCAGCCAGCATAATAAATATAATTATCCCAAAGATTTAAACATTCTCATTTCTGTACTCTAATTTAATGATTACTTAAAAAAAAATAAAAAAAACCCATAACTCTTCAATGATTAAGCAACTTAGAAATTTACGTAAATGTTATGGTATTATGAGGAATGATAATAGGACATATCATATCTTCCTCATTCAAGTTTGAATTACTTTGCTGTTATTAACCAAAATTATGTTGTGCAAAGAAGCAAAAAACAATAAAGAAAATATTACTGTACATACTGGAAAAGAAATTGAAATTAGCAATTCAGAAAGCTAAATGGCATTAACAGTTTATATTTATTACTATTTAACTGCCAGAAAGAGATTAGAATATTTATCAGTCCAAACACCACTGAATCTGTGTTTCACTTTATGAATTGTTGCATTCTGAATAGATAGTTATATTCAGGCAAGATCATTGAAAAATCTAATCTATTTGGTTAGAAATATCCATTTCAAATGCATATACTTTCATCTGTCTTGATACTGTATTGGGTAACTTCCCGTAAATTCCAGAATATAGAGAACTTGAGCACAATGTTTAATATATTTCAAATTAAAATGTACGGCAACAGAGAAGGAAACAGGTAAAGGGATGGTATTCAGTATGCATGTTACTATAATTTTCAATATACTTATTAGTGTAATACACACATCTTTTTCTAGTTACACTATTAAAAAAAGTATTTAGAAGGGTAATAAAAGAGCCCTAGCACTTTCTAGATGGTAGTCTCGACTTTGTAATTGGCCCTATATAATCAAACTTCATTCAAAGAATACCTTTTCATGAAATGGACTTAAACTGTGAAAAGATATATTTTCTGGAGCTTCTTTGGCAGTGTGAAACTGTACCTTTCAAAAATAATCTGGTCTGTGTCGATGCAGCAAACTAATAAAAGCAAATAAAAGTGTAACTAGTTCTGTTTATGAACTTATATGGCAAGTCTGATTTTTTTTAAGTTAACAAAACTGGCTTTGAAGTTTATATATAAATAAAAACTGAATTCCAGGAAAATGTGAACAGCTGAGAAGAAATAAAACATGGAACATCTTAGATTTATAAAATCTGATAAAGAATCTTCTGTATTAAAAATGTGGAAATGAGAACTATATCCCTTCCCCCCTCCACAATTCATATAGATTTATATGTTCCTGAATAAATGATGAGTATATATCTTCTAATAACTGCTCACCTATTAATAAAACAGATATGCTGTGCAAGTTGAAATTAGAATAATTTATTTTCCATCATGCTAAATCTTTTTGCACATTTCAGTTAAATTAGTGAGGTATATTAGCACCTGAATACTGTAAAAATAAAAGCTAGATAAGCAAAAGCTATAAAAGAAAAAGAGGCTGCTGAGATTAAATGCAACAAAAATCTTAGTACGTATTTCCATCCACCTGTGATATGGTGATGATTTTGTTTAAAGAACAAGCAAAACCTGGATACCAGACTGTGCATAGGCCAGCATTAAATGTTGTCTTCACTACTATGATTTCATAGCATTTTCAGCTCCAGTTCTGCAGACTGACTTGTTCACCAGATGCCAGTGGCTGTTTAGGCCAGAGGAATAAGGTAGGCCAGTGAAATTTCAGGATTATGATCTATTTAAAGGTTTATATATGTGTTTATAGACCCTAATAAAAGTGCTCCACCATTAATGTGTCTTCTTGAAAAAACATGAAAATCAGTAACCATGATGCTTCCAAGAGATTTACAGAAGTACTTAAAATAAACCTGGTTTGTCTCAGCTTACTTGAAAAATAACTGTATAGCTGTGAGATTTGTTGTGATTAAGCCACATAGAGACCAGCATAAACAATTATGTATCCAAATTTTGTATTTAGTAGTAGATGTGACTTGACTTCAGGTATGGAAGTGACCGTTCAATATTTTTGGTGTGTTAGCAATGCCGGATGAACCTTGGGATATTCTAATAATTTAGAGTTTAGAGTTTCAACAACTTATGTGATCTGAACATGAAATTGAAGTAGATCTCTGCTTTGTAATGTGATATTTTGTAGATTCTGGTTATTTATATATTACACTACCTTTCCTTAATTTGTATCTGAAGGTGCTTTAATGATTTTTTTTTGAGCGAGGAGACCTAAAGAGAACATGTTGTCTTGTGATTTATAAAGTTGACTAAATTGTCTTTGGCCTTAATGGAACTATGAATTAAGCTCTTATCTTACAGGCAGAGATTGAGCCCATTTCAGAGCCTTCTACTTTCACAGAAAGTGGGAAAGCAGTGGGAAAGCTGACAGTTTCCAACAGTCTTCCTATATGTTTTCAAGAGTTGTCTTTTCCTTTTCTCCTGCAGAACAGACATTTTATCTTGCAACTGATGTATCTGTTGGGAAAAATCGTGGAACATCTTAAAAGAAAGAACTTCAGGTTATTCTCCCTAAACACAAATATAAGCTCTGAAATTATATGAATTCAGGGAGTACATCTATGTCTCTAAAAGAGGCTTGGGATGTAAGCAATTGCCGTACTTTCCAGCGCCCCATTCAGGCAGTTTGGGCAGAGGCTGTGCTGGGTCTCCCCTGGGCAGTGTGAGTAGTGGAAAGTAGAGGCAAGTTTAGCTCCTGCCTGCAGACTTTGCACCTTGAAATGTCCCTACAAGCATTCACTCACATCTTTGGCTTCATGCTATGAGAAAGCTCTGCCCGTAGGTTTCAGCACAGCCCTCAAATTATTTCTGTCCATTTTAACAACAACAACAAGAAGAAAATAAAAGCATGCAGAAAGTTCTAATTGTATGATAAATCTGAGGGGGACAAATAGGACAGGGATCCTCAAGTATAGTGTGGATATGGCCCGGATAGGCCATTTATTTGGTGTGAGAATTAGAAAATGGACCATGTCCATTTCATCTAGCAATATAAGCATAGCCAATAAGATGGGTAAGGCTTTTGCAGTACCTCACAGTCAGGGTAGGCCAGCTGGGCAGGTGAGCAGTAGAGACCTGAGATGACCTGAGATGAGAGTGAGCAGATAAACAGAATCAAGAAGTATTTAAAAAAATTTAGAACTGGAAGACTATTGTTTCTTGGGGGGAAAATATTTAGTATGAAAATATTGAATATTATGTAAGTATTACAAGGGAAAAGTGGCAGTGAAAAAAAAGGATGAAAATAAATATGTAGAATTTAGAAATAATCCTCTAAAATTTAGCTTTGTTTTTAATAAACATCTACTAAAAATTATTCTTATTCATTTCTTTGTAACAGTCACAGATCTGGTTTACAATATGTTGAAAACAAATCAAAGTTTTCATATTTATCTAGTAGAACAGTACACTTGAGCAAGGGATTTACCCATATATTCCTAGCTTATTGATATCGAAAAATGTAGTAGAACGCATAATGGGAGGCAGGATATCAAGCATATATTTTTATCCAGCATCTTCTTTCAGCATGCATTTTATCTAAGTCAGTTTGTTCATTACTTCATACAGCTTTTAATAGGGATTTTATTATAGCAACTCTAATGCTTATTGGAAGTACTTACTCTAACAGAAACGGGTCAAATATTAATAATGCAGGTAGAATTCACGGGCTGCAAGAAATCAAAAGGAGATTTGTTCTTTGCTTTACAACAAAAGTAATTTCATCTGCCATGGAAGAGGTGGAGGTCATTCGTGTTCTTTGGAGTTGGAAGTTCATTACCTAGATCATTGAGCATATGTTCCTTAAATAATATCTCATGTTAGAATTCCTTGTCAAATAAACTTCACAAATCTAACTGCCAAAGCCAGGCATCCAGCACGTGTCTGGTGACAGAGGAACACAGATGATTTCCATTTGCTTTTCAGTGTTAAGGGTCCATCAGACCCTATCACTCACAGGCTTCCCCAAGTTACCACATATATGCAGTAAATTGTCAGGTCTGACCTCTCCATGATCTTACTCTGAATTGTTCCAGGATTTTTTATAACAAGAAATTAGAGGCCAACAGCTTAACTAAAATTTAATACTGAACTTCATATTATATTTAGCTACAGAGATATTAGGAAAGTGAGGATACAAAAGGAAATTGAGCTCTGCCATATGCCTACCTACTGCATATCTCTTTACAAAGTGATAGGTAATCTTGTTATGTTAGTATATGTTCCAGATTACAGATATTCTGGAGATGCTCTTCATACTTATAAAAGCATACTTAAAACTTTTTTTCACTGTAAGCTACAGATCTGCAAGTGACTGCTACAGAAGCTCTAAAGTAACAGGACTGAGCAAACCTCATCCCTACTCTACTATTTGGTGCACACCACCATTCCTCACCTCTACCTCGTTCAGCACAGACTCATACAGACTCCTTAACTCTTCTGACTCAGTTTAGACATCTATTAAAGAATGAATTGGACTCTAAAAATACCTATTTCTGCCCATGGACTGTACAGGGGACTCTCACAGAAGTGTCTACAATTTAATACGGCCATACTTGCTCAGAAGAGGCATTTTCAAAGTGATGACATTAAAAAAATGAGAATGTTCTTCCACTTATTTTTAATCAGAATTGAGTGAGCCAGTTCTTTACTCAAAGGAGCAGTTTAGATATAAAATCAAATAAAAGGTTTAAACTCAAATGTTAGCTAAGGGCTGTAAGTTACTGAGGGCAGGAACTTGAAAGTTACACGTGACACAGACAAGCAGCAATATTACCAGGTGTCTTTGCGGTCTAGTCCTTAATGGAAATGCAAAATGAGTTTGCAGATGCCTTCTTTCTGCCTGAAGGGCAATTTGTAAAGGAAGGGCAATAAGTAGAGTAGGAGTCTGAGAAAAAAAGCACAAGAATCTTTTGAGATTCTTGAAGATAAGAGGAAACAAATTTAAAAATCGAAATCCAGCTCTAATAAAGTCAATGGCAACATTCCCATTTAATTCACTGGGAGTCAGATTTTCCTCCAGAAATACGAGCTGCATATTAACAAAGGAAAAATTCTCCTGTTTTATGTTGCAGCATCTTATGTTTACGAACAAGCTGTCTTCCACAGAGAAGGGCTTTAGAAGCTTCGTACAATAAGAACTCGTACAAGTTCACGAGTCTCTGAAATGCAAGTGCATCAAAGATAAAAGGTATAAACTTTTCAACATAGCGGTCCAGCAATACATAACTGTTTACTACAGAAAACACAGTTATTTCAATGACAAAACTACCTAAATCGTAATTTGCTGGCGTGAACCATATTTTGAGTACAGTGTCAGTGTCCTTAATAAACACAAGTGAACTCCTTTGAAAGACTTCTACTGAAATAGTTCATGATCTAATGCTATACTTTACATTGCTGTAAAAGCAGATTCAGAAAGAATCTACTGAATGTCAACATCTCTTCCTTTATCGTGTTTTCTACAAAAGATGTGATTCAACATTTTTTTCTTTATTTATGGTTAAGAGCCATTTTGTACCTGGAGTTCCTGGAGCCAGTAAGAAAATAGAGTTGTGTCACTTCAGAGAATTTTGTTTACTGGTGCTTTTTGCTATACCCATTTACTCGTTCAGACTAGAGTGTCCACATGTGTGTATGTATGAAAAACATATATATTTTTCTCTTTGCATGAGAAAAAAATTTGTCTTCATTTCTTGTTGGAAGTTTTCCAGCTAATGCATTGGGGAAAAAAAAACCCAAACCCTATAATGACATATGTCAACAGTTGCTCCCCTTCCTTTTCTTCCTTACAAAAGCAAAACAAAAAAAAAAAGATAACAAATTTCAGAATATGAAGCTCATATGAACAAGCAACTGGTAATCTGTGATATGAAGCTTATTTTTACAAAAGAAGTCTATGAGTTTTAAAAGAAAATTTACAAAAACTAGTTTAATAAAACCGTGAGTGGAAGGATCTCTCCTGCATCCTAAAATGTTACTGTTAACTGTGACTAGATAAATAATGAAATGTCTATGGTAGAGATGTTATCAAATGTTTAATGAACAATAATATAACTGAATGCATTTCTGAAAGTCAGCAATACTGTGTGATTCCTAATGAATCAACATGTTGCTGCTGACCATTGTGTGCAACACATAACTGTTTGTTTATTAAGTATACAAGTCACCCCAAATCACTTAGATACGGTATATTATGAGTAGGAAAAAAAGTGATTTTGAAACACACTTGGAAAAAGATTCAACAACATGGGTTTCAGTACCTTTACAGAACTATAAATCAGATGACCAGCTTCGAGTAGGGCTTTGGAAAGTACTGAAATTATGCCAAACAGGATACATGTTTGATTTCAAGATCTTCTTAGGGAATATCTGATTGCACAGGTAACTCCAACCAAAATAAAATGGGAAGCTTTGACTAAATAAGACTCACTGCCTAAGAAAATTGATTGAAATTTAATTCTCTAAACTACTGCCTGCAATATAGAGCATCTATATTTTAAATAAATTAGATTATTTTGTAATCCATAGACATAAATAAGCAATTTAGAGAATGGTTAATCTGACCTATTTATCATCTTAACAAAAAGACACAAACAAAAAGTTTTAGCACATTACTTTGAAACAAAGATCTAAAATTCCTACATGTTGTGTGATATGGGGCAAATTACTTCCAACTTTATTTTTTCTCCTGCAAAATACAGCATGCAACAGTACTTGCCAGTTAGTATTTTTGTAAAATGTGCTGTGTATTACTAATGTACCATTAAATACTCCAGCAAAGTATGGACAAGTATTAAGACAAGTTGTTAAAATACAACTGTTTGTTATTTAAATATTTTTTTCCTGTTCATCCTACTTTGTCAATGCCTTTTGTAGAAAATATTTAGCTTACAAAACTATTCAGCTATGCCTCTATTCAGCTATAATGCATGTCCATGACCTGAATAAGAGAGATCAATTTATGATTAAAACAGTCAGACCACCCCCTATATCCCACTCCATTGATCTGTTCATTACAAAGTATGTTTTCCACATATGCAGCTCCACAAAGTATCTTAATTTAATTAAAAGCTACCAGGTGCTTTATCTTTCAGATTTTGTAATTTACTATCATTACTAACTGGTACTTTTGGATTAAAAAAATATTTTCTCAACTTAGTTACTGCTCGCAGTTATTTGTGATTATGCTTATACATATAGGTACGTAAATATTTATTATGTATTCTGAAATTTTGAATATAGCTATCTAAGGAGGAAATTACTCATTGTATTCAAGGTTAGCTAATTAATTAAAAGGTAATATTATGGTTGATCTTCTTTGATTGTAGCTGTACTGTATCCAGTGTTGCAGAAAAGCTCCTGAGATGCTGGCTATAAAAGTTAAGATATTATTGAACATCCACATTCCTCCGCTGTTAAAACTCAAAGAACTGGCAAAGACAGAATGGAAACTAACCACTAAGCATTATGGCATTGCCAACCCTTTTGCAATTTCAGATAAAAACAATATAATTTTCAGCTTCAGAGAGGATCATGCCTACTTCCTCGACTCTCTGTGCTTCTCCACTCATTGCTATAGCTATGACTAAAGACATAGAATTGTATGGCAGGTGAATGGTTCTGGTTCTGGTTTTTTAAGTTTTGTCTGTAACTGAACTACTTGAAATATTTCACTGCAAATGGCCCATTTTTTGTGGCAGCACGAAAATGAAGTGAAATTTAAATTAATTTCCAAGTAAGCATTAATAAATTGGGTAGATGGAACACTTCTGACAAACAACTTTGAAGACAATAGTACCATTGAAGTTATAAATTTATAACTTTCTCATGTAACTATAGTTTATTCAAAATATAATTATATAAATATTAAACATTTACTCAAACTAAGTACTACTTCAGATACAATTTTGTTTTTTTCTACAAAGCTGAATTATTACTACATTCCTTTTCTTCAGTGGAAGACTGTTTAATGTTTAAAACTATAAATATAAATTAAAACAGTGAAGCTATTCTAGGGAAATTTTTACACATAACTTTTGACTTTGAAGAATAAACTTACTATATTAAAGAAAATAGATGTAAACAACATTTTTCCAAAGGCTGTTAATTGGAAATATGTTTTCACTGTACTTAAATGCTTAAAGGTGAATCTAATTTTCTGAGGGAGGAAACAGCAAAACTGACAGAAAATTTTTGTGTTTTCTTCAATAAAGGCAGAAGTATTTGCATCATATGGGACCATATAAGCCTTCATAACTATTTTCCTAAATGTGAGCCAGTTAGCGGGATTTTTATTTTTTTAAATTGTGTTTGACAGGATGTTGTGTGTTCCAGCTGTATGTTTATACAGAATATGCCAGAATGACACTTTTAAATATTAATTAACTGTTCAAACATGTTGTATATCAAAGCACATCTGGTCTGAGGCAAAATGTGAAAAGAAATGGCACATCAGCTTTTAGGATAGGTTGATAGGGTCACATAGATCTGTTTGTTCCTATCTCCACTCAGGAAGTTTCATCAGCATCTCTTTTTTTTTTTTATTACATAATTTGCATTTTAGGAGGCATTATAATGTATGCTAACATGCCAAAATTTCTCAAAAAACAATTCTTATCTGAGTGGTGGAATAGAGCTTCAGAACGGGAATATCTGGAACTTTTTTTCTTCCTGTCCTCAGGGTGTTTAAGCTTGCATCCTCTTGAAAGTCTGACAATTCTCAAGCTACAGACAACAGACTACACAGGCACCTGGTGTCTTTCTGTTAAAGTCACGTCACTGCACAGCCAGCAGTGTTAGGCAGAAAGGGCAAAATTGAAATCAAGAAACAGAAGGCCTGATAGTTCACCTGGATAAAGTATGCGTTCCTATGGAAGAAGGAAAAGCTAGGGTTTTCTTTTTCTGTTCCCCCGATGTCTTCTTTGTATTGTTCATCCAAAAACTACCCAATGCAGCACATAAAAAAAACAGATGTAGACACCTTTGTTGTAAATCAGATGAACCACATGCTCATTGTCTGGGAGGTCAGGTGAAGGACAACTCTTGGACTCTAGCCTACTAAATTTTACATAAACTTATTTACAATTTAAGATAGTATTAGGTCCATTAGAGCCTACCCTGTTCCCATAATGCTTTGACTTCCTTACATCTTGAGTAAGTTTCAGGACTGGTAACTTTTACTCTTAAGTGAAGTTAGATTTTCATGTAAAGTAGAATTGCTATTTTGCAGTGATTTTTCAGCTCTGGAAATCATCATAAGATGTGGAACTAGAAGTTACATAATACATAGGTAAATGCATATCCAAAATAGGACTGCTAATATGTAAATACTTTTGAGAAAAGTGGTAGATGATCATGGAATTTTTGAGGTAATATCCTCCGAGATAGTATGATAGTAGCAGATATATTTCAGATAATATTTTTATTGTTTAAGAATCAAAATTAGGTGCTGAAGTACTAGAACTAAATTATTGCCTTTAAATAAATGTTTCTTTTTAACTGAGATTGTTTCATAGAATCATAGAATCATAGAATGGTTAGAGTTGGAAGGGACCTTCAAAGGTCATCCAGTCCAACCCCCCCTGCAAGAAGCAGGGACATCCCTGACTAGATCAGGTTGCTCAGAGCCTCATCCAGCCTGGCCTTGAACGTTTCCAGGGATGGGGCATCCACCATTTAATATGCATCCATCGATTTAATATGCAAGGCTAAGGAATTAATATGCATTATTCTGAACATTCATGGAGATTATGCCAATTTACTTGTGGTAATAGCTGGAAATAGAGACAGCAAAAATGTTAGTGGCAAAGACAAAAATGAAAGAATGACAGTTTGCTTTACAAGATTCAGCAATTATAGTACATATAAGAATAGCTTCAGAATCTGATAGCTAATTTGCTACTACATTAATACCCTGTAAACATAAAAAAAAAATAGAGATTTTTAATTATTCTGTATTTTATCTGATTATAGTAAATTTTATGAAATTTTTTAAGATTTGTACCAAAACGTTATTAAATCAGATTTGTGTTATCACTTAAATGTATTCTTCTGCCTCTTGAGAGCAGTAAAGTTCTGCTAGAGTAAGCGCTGATGGGCAACTTTTATAAATTCCTCTGTCTGTAAAAGGTTAAAAATGATCCTTGTGAAGAACAGCCTGAAGTTTGCACTGATTCCTATGCAATGTCCTTCCAGAACTCTATGAAAACATTCGGTCTATACTTGGAAACAAGTTGCTACTTACCTGAAGAAATATCTCCTAAACCTTTTGAACCTTTGAGGAGTATTAGGGAGTGCGAGAAAGAGAGAGGGACTACTGGAACAGTACCTTACCTTCCCTAGGACAGGCCTGACAGACCTCTCTTCACTTGACTGAACACAGTGCCATGAGGGATAGGAGGCAATAACAACAAGTTCCTGCCCGGCACAGCAGGTGCGTCTCCTCTGTGACCCCCCCGCCCAGTTCCCAGGTGCCCTTGCATAATACATATGAGGCTTTGCAAGTGGAACCAAACAATAACAAGGATGATGGTTCATCTAGCGTGGAGGTGTCACCAAGTTTAAGTTGGCCTATGCCCTGTGTCAAAACTACTTTCATAAAGAAAAAGAGATCGTAAGAGATTCCTTTCTGAAGGGAACAGAAGGCCCAATATGCAGACTGGACCCACTTCTTAGGGCCATGGGTTAAAGATGTGAAGATAAAGCTTCCTACCTTTGCACAGCCCTCAGATTATTATCGATTATTGATTTTTCAGGTAGGCAGCAATAAAGTTGCAACAAGAAGTCTGAGGGCAATCAAGAAAGACTTCAGAGCCTTGGGATGACTGGTTGAGGGATCAGGAGTACAAGTAGTGTTCTTCTCTATTCTTCCAGTTGCAAGGAATGATGAAGGAAGAAACAGGAAGAGCCAGTAGATCAGAACTGTATGCTAAGGGTCTCACATAGGATTTACATTTTTCTTCTTTGAGCCTGCCTTTCTACAAAGATAAAATTTTCTCCTTAAGTATGTAACCTCATAATTCTTTCTGTTTCTGAAAAGTACTGCACTGAATAGTGAAAAATAGTAGTTCTGTGTATCTAAAAGTTTTTGACAAAGGCAATGTGTTTTGAGGGTGGTGTAATATAATAATAGAAATGCTTCTTCTGATAAGCATTAAAAAGATGTTTGGAACAATAGCAATTTCTCAACTCAGGTAAATCTTTGGGAACTGGTAATACCAAATGAATTAGTTACTCAATAGCCTAGTAGTTTTATTAGCTGTATGTATCTTGTGCCACATATGCTTACAAATAGAAAGAGAAAGTAATATTCAGACTAAGAAATCACAATTATGGTAGCATAATAAGTCCTATTTGAGGAAGGTTATTTCTGATTATTAGAAAATCAAACACACTGCAATACAGCTGAGAAAAAAAGCTACTTATAATTTTAAAACTACATGGAGATGCTTTAATTCAGTAGTCACTGTTCTCAGTGAGAGTAAATCACTCCGTGTACTTTTTTTTTGAAAACAGATGTAAAGACATGTTATTTTACTCTCTCTCTCTCTTTTTTTTTTTTTTTTTAAGTGAATAAGCTCCGTTTTTAAATCCTAAGTTATTTTTAGGGCATTTTCTAAATGGCTGCAAATTGCATTTGCAGTATGACACTTAGATGATTCATATGATATTTTCTGCTTATATAACTGAATGTTTTGAAATGGGTGTTCCTGGTGAGAAAAGTGAAAGAAAAACCCACTTTCACTACCAGGCAGAATTTCAGAGCTTGTTTCACTGCTAAGAAACTGAAGAACACTGTGAGGTTTTTTTGAGGTGTTAGTATTTTTTTTCTTTTCCCACAAGGAAAAATGTTTTGAGGGTAGGTAGCAACATTAAAAGAATTTTTTTTACTCCTAATATGGTGAATGTTTCAATATGGTGACTTCCATCAGTCTAGGTAGTTTTTCAATAAACATATTTCATATTCCAGATTATTTACCACTTATCTTCAGGTTAATGATTTGATGATTTGTTGGTGTTTTTTCACCCTCAGATGCTTGGCTGAAGAATTATGGTTGAAATGTATATTTTTTCTTCTCCTTTTCTTCTACTCAAGCAACTAACTTGCAATATATCACAGCTGTCATTATAATGAGAGAAAACATCATGATGCAGCAGAACTTAGTCAATTCAATTATATAGAAGATGCAGTGAAATTATTTTTGATAGAAATACACCTGCTGAGGCTGCCAGCTAGGCTAGTCCACAATTAGATACTGTGTAAAAAGTTATTTAAAAGTTCATTTAGACAATTTGTCTCTCAAGTGTGGCAGGGGAATTTTTCCCTGAAGGAAGGGTCAAAACTTGGGAGAAATGTTTATTTCAAAATTAAAGGTAGATTATGCAGCCTTGCCCTAGTGAAGGTACAGTGAAGATACATACTACCTTTAGAAAAAATTCAAAGGTCTAAAAGATTTTGTAGACAGGTGGGACCAAGCCACCAGTGAACTATATAGCCTCGGTCCATAGGTCTAAGACCAGTACAAAAAAAAAAAAAAAAAAAAAAAAAAAAAAATTTCTTAAAGTTAAAAAAAACAACAAAAAACCCAAACAGTTCAGCTATCAGAGTCTGTCATTAGCAGTCCATTGACACTGGATTTCATTGTAGAAATAACACAATAACAAAAGGCCAAAGAAGTCTGCAATAGAAAATGCCCCAGAAAAATGAGTGAAGGCATAATCTGCCTTCTACAAAGAGGCATATTGCATGCATTTTGGAGACAACTTCTCCACTCCAGTACTACCAGGAAGAATAATATATTTCACTGTGTGAATGACCTGATGCAGATCTAAGTGTTCCTGGTTGGTTGTGCCACATTCAGCAACTGAGACAATAGCTTACTGTGCTAAATGAAGCAAAAGCTTTCCATAGGAATATTCATACTCAGAATTAGTTTATCACATGTGCCGATTCACTTTCCCAAGAAGGTAATAAATCACTTCTACTACTTAGATCTTCCTGACTGCTACAGTCATTACTATGTGATTTTTTTTACATCTTATTTTGCTTACAAGTTATGATAGCTTTGTGCCATTTTTCTTGTAGATGAGAGTGATTGCAGTAGTAATATGACAATTTTGTGCACTTCATATTTTGAGTTTAAGAACTGATCAATTGTTTTAACCATTAGTTTGTAAAACTGTCCTTTTATATTTTTCCATCTGTGAAGATTTTGTTTCAGTGGTGTTCTCAGCAGTGTGAAAAAGATACACAAACCATTTTCTCTATCATGGTATTGTCAACTGCATGCTTTAAGTGAGTTTAAATATTGTCACTGTAAAAAAATGACTTGTGCTTTTGGGAGTTGTTTAAAGTTTTCAAGAGCATTTGTCCATGAATGGTATGTCAGGAAAAGAATGATATCTTCTTAGTATTGAGGAATGATAATTCACTTCTTAAACCTGGACAGCAGATGGCCAGCATGTCATCGGTATTATTCCTCTATAAAAACATATATAAAAATCTAGTAAAAAAATATATACATAGAGTTCTTCAGTAACTTCGTAAAAAATATTATACTAGCAGCTGAAGAAGGTTCTCATAGAAGACTTTCTAAATGACTTCTTTTCATCAAGTATATTGAACAAATGAATAAAACTTAATATATTTAAAAATATATACATATAAATTAATGTATTTTAGGTATACATTTAGAAAACATACTCTCTGTATATTGTTTACATAAGAATAATTTCAATGTGGTATGTCAAGGCACCTGATAACTCATATTAATATGTTGTCTGCAGAAACTATAGACTTCTGTGGTATACACAGAAGTCAAGAAATTTAAAAAATAATAATTATTGGATTGATTTATTTAGAGGATCTGACTTTGAGTATGTGAGTGGAAGACGGAATTTGGGTTCATAAATTCTGTTCTGAATAGCTTCTCAGAAGAATTTTGGATCCATTTCAAACCAAATATGGCAAGTATTTGAACTCCACCTTTTTAATTTTTTTTTTCCCAACTGTTGGCACAAAGTGATGCTAGTCTTGCAAAAACTAATGACCTTTGAGATATTAATCTTTGGTACTGAAGTTATATAAGAAAGTATCACCTTTTTTTTTGGCATTTTAGGATGCCTCTCTGACATGTGATAGATTTCAGACATTAGCTGAGATTTGCAGTTAATTCCTAACTGCAGAATATCATGCAGGTCCATTTTTATATATATATTTTATTAGCTATTTTAATTTGTAACAGAAAATAAGAAATATCAATTTTTCTGCTTAGCTCAACCTTCTTTAGCCTTATTTTGTAACATATATAAAGGTGTACCTAACTGTAAAGAAGATTCAGTTATTCTATTGGCAGGCAGGAAAGCCCTACTGCCGTGCAGAAAAAAACAATGGCATTTCTATTTGTGTGTCATAGAATTATAGAATCACTTAGGTTGGAAGACACCCTTAAGATCATTGTGTCCAACTTTTAACCTAACATTGCCAAGTCCACTGCTAAACCATGATCTTATGTCTACACATTTTCTAAATATCTCCAGGGGTGGTGACTCAACCACTTCCCTGGGCAGTCTGTTCCAGTGTCTGGTAATCCTTTTGGTGAATAAATTTTTCCCAATATCCAATCTATCCCTCCCCTGGTGCAACTTGAGGTCATTTCCTATCTTGTCCTATCTTGTCCCATCTTTTCCTGTAATATATACGGAACAGATTTGAATAATTATTTGTCTTCAATGTTATTCCTTCAAAATAGTGAAGGGGGTCTCAAAGTGGTCAGTGAAAGTAATTATGTAAATACTGTTAATGATTAAATCATAGTTTATTCAGTAATATGAATAAATCAATTACATTTCATGTCTTTTTATAGCACAATATAGGCCCTTGTACTCTTGAATAATTAGTGTCAGCAACAACAATGACAATAACAACAAACAAAGATAAATAAATCCATAATATATGTTGGTTAACTCCTGAAAAGGTTAAGAACATCAAATTTTCAAATATCATGACCTGACTTTAATGACCCAGTAACAGGCTGACATTTGCAGTACCCATCACATGTAAAGATCAGCAAGTGCAATGTAACTGCTTGTCTCAAAGGAGAAAAATAAGTAATAATGATACAAGAGAGGTTAATAACAGGTACAGGTCCAGCCTGGCTTTTATCAGTCTCTTTAGCAAATGAACTGGGAATTGCTGTCAACTTGACTGGAAAACGGAGAGGAGAAATAGATACATATGGGAGAGATCAGTCAGAGTGGAGAGGACTGGTCTGTGCGAAGGTTGTTTGCAAGGTTACCTGCTCTGACGCAATGGAAAGCTGGAATTTGCATCTCAAAGCTTTGTTCCTTTCTCAACATAGTGTCATATAAATTGTCCGCCCTGGGGTTTTAATTTCACAGATGTCTAAGCTCATTTAGAAATTAAAGTGCAATAATCTATGATCCACACTGTATCTCATCATTCTGATTTTTCTCAGCAAATGTTACATGGTGATTGTTTTGTTTACACTCAAAATTGTACTCAAAGTGAGGGAGGATTTTTTTATTTAGTACATCTGTGTACTTATGTGAAGGTTAGAACATTGTCTATTTTTTTCTCTAAAGTTTCTGGTTTATTTTTGTGTATGAACTTCTCATTTTTTTAATTTTTTTTTTTATTTTTATTCTTATAATCTGTCGTCTTTTATAATCCCCAGTCAGTATAGCTGGATGACAGATGCTTTCTAAAGATTTTAATTATCTCCCTTTTTTTTGTTAACAGAGATATTATCCTCTAAGGTACTGTCTCTCTGAGAAAAAAAAATAAAAATCCTTTTTATTGTTCATGATGCTTTTGAACAGTTTAACTGTAGTGTGAATCCTAGTAAAATAGTGTATTTTTTACTACTAGAGAAAATAATTTGATTAATTTTAGTTGCACATTGTATGTTTAGATTTACATAAACATATAAACTTACTTCAGATCGTGATTGGCAAGACTGAAGATAGAAACAAGCAAGTAATTCACCAGCAAAACTTGAGTCAAAGTTCGTATGTAAGAATGTGGTTGCGACCTCCCTACATTAGGGGCCTAATGAAAAATGTTAAAAAAAATAATAAAATAAAATAAGATATTCCTAGTCTTTGTTCATGCATTTCCCAGCTCCAAAAAGTCCAAGGGAATAAATATGTTTTGGGAAATTCCTTTGAAAGTATCTTGATTTTGTCTTTGTGGGTTAAGCACAGCAGTTCTGAAGCTCTACAAACTGTCCTGCCAAACCAGAGCTCTGCTAGTTCAAAGCTAGTGTTCAGTTTCAACGACCCTCTCTCTTGCAGCTGTAGCAATGTTTCATGGAGCAGACAAGACCTCTCCAGTAACCTGTTCTGTCATTCAAATTTCATAACATAAAATTACCTCCCAAGAAAACCCATAATACAGACTGTGGAACTGCATCACAGTGCTCGGTTGGCACACTTCAGTTTCTGAAGGACATGTGTTGTGGATTCCTGTATTGCAGAGTTGCACAAACAGACCTGATGAACGTATCCCTCCAGGTCACTCTGTAATGTTTTCCTAGATACTAATGGCCCTTTACATATTTTTATGTAGTCTTAAAAATAGTAAAAATAAAAAAAAATTCCACCATTATCTATAAGTAGCCCTATTAAACTGAATCTGTTTTAATTAATTCCCTTTTTCTTTTTTCTCCTCTGTGTGTTTGTTTGATAGCCAGTCAGACAATCTTACTAGTTCAACAGAATTGCATTAAAATACAATACTAATTCAAAGCAACAGTGAGAAGCATTTCATTTTCTGCTGATTTACAGTTAAATTAGAAAAGGTAAGAAAGGAGTGAAAAAGAAAAGGGGATGTTCTGACTGAAATTTTTATAGCTTTGTTATTGCTGTTCTCGCATATCTGCAAATACAGTTAGCTTAATAAAAGCTTTCCTTAAAAAAGAACAATGTGCAGTAATTACACATCTTACAGTATGATTATTATAAAATGCACCATATTACACGCAAATTGCCTCCAAGTCAGCTTATTCAGACAATGTATGATTTTCCAGTATAAAGACCTGGAAGTTCTGCAGTTTCAGGTCCTACAGCTTAGCCACAGGCAGGGTAAGAGAGTAAAGACAGAAATGCTCCTACACCTTTTGTGGTCGGTATTTTTCAAAGCAGTATCTAACTACCACTAAGAGTGGTGTTCATTTCACTTAACTGCAGTCATCTGTATCTGATCTAATTACCCTTTAATATCTTCGCTGAGGAAAGAAAGAGGCATTCCCAGGGCACATCTTGTTCTAATATAGACATCTAGGGCTAAACTCAGTTGCTAATTTCAAGGACTTAAAGTCATTTGAGATGCTCTAAGACATCCAAAGCTTGGAGATTGGCAGTTGTTTGAAACTGCTTTCCTGATATTAGAAAAAAATCCAGATATTATAGGTTCCGCAATAGATTTCTTCCCTTCTGGCACATCAGCAGAAGGTTGTGTGGGATATCTGAGATAACCTCATATGTCACTAGACATGTTTAGACAATTTAATTGAGTCCTTGGAATTGAGTTGAAGCATTTCCTAGTTGAGCCCATTTCTCTTCATTTTCTGTGGAAGATGCTTTTGGAGTTAGCTTGGATCTGTATTTGACCAAATGAATTCTCCTTGGAAGCTGCAAAATGGCCTTCTTTAAGACTGTTAGGCTTAGTGTTAACCTAAAGCAAGGAACTCCCCAGCCTTGTATTCCTCAGAGTTACCTTTGCTGTAAGAGTACTGTAAAAGTACCAGTAGCTGGGCTACAATGGGAACCTGATTACAACCAAATACTTGAAAATGTCTGTAGTTCTAAAGTGGTGATGTGCATGCTCAGCAGGTCAGTGACAGAACAGAGCTAGAAAATAGTAATCTTATTCAACATGAAAAACAAATTTACGAGGGTTCAGCCTCGTAATAACTGTGTTAAGGACTTTATTTTGAGCACCTCAGTTTTTCCTTCACCATACTGAGAGCTGTAAGACTCCTCAGAGCCCAGTACTGTGTTGAAAAGGCTTTCAATAAGCATTGCAGCAACGACTCCTGGAAGACATAGTGCTCTGAACTGCTACCTGAATTAGTGAAAGAAGAGGGTTTCTCGATGCTGTGAGAAATAAGCTTAATTTAGTACAGGATCCTCCTACAAACTGAGGAGGAGGAACTCCTGAACTTCTATTTTCTTCCAAAACATTTATTGCACTCGAAGACAGGAGGTTCTCTAGGCATTAATGAAATACTGAGTAGGATTTTTGTGTACTTTGGATTTTTCATTTGTACTGCATATAATACTGAAATCTACAGTAAACAGTGATGTAAAAAAAAGAAAGATGGGATTACATGTATAGCATAGGGGAATACTGAAAATGTGCTTCCATTCTCATTGATTTCAGCAAGAACTGGATAAAGATACAACACAGCATATTGGAATACATGTATTTATATATTCTAGTCAGTAAATGAATAAGCAGAAATTGCTGAGAGAGAAATGTACATGCTATGGCACAAAGATTAAAAGAGATGCATTCACTTTATATAACCGATGGCTGAAGGAAGAATTCACTAGGCTACTCATGGAGCACAATAATGATAGCTTTTCATATTCCTGAAGAATTACTGAAATAAATGTAACTATTTTGAAAACAGAAATACACACATACAATAATATATATGTATATATGTGCTATATAAGTGTGCTTCGAGACTGGATTAGTAGGATAGCATTTGTCTATGTCTGTAATAGATAAAATTTGCATAAAATAATGAAGACTTTCTCTTTAAAGGGAAGCATTCCCCTGTATCAGTGTGTGTATATATATATGCACAGTGTATATACATTTCTCTGTATGTACAGTATATGTACATGTATTAGCTCTTTTCCCCGCATAAAAGATCCCACATAGAACCCAATAGCATGACAAGTTTTTCCCAGTTTGTTAACAGTTCTTCCTTAGTATGGAAAACAAGCTTCAAAAGTGTTAATTATAATTATCTCCATACTTTCTTCCCAGTCTCCAGATTTAAATTAACAAAGAGCATAAAAACTTTTTCCAAGTAGGTTATGCAAGTTGGCAATATTCCCTTCTTTTCTTTTCACACACTGTAATAGAGGTCTCTGAAAAGATACATTTTAAAAGATACCTATCAGCACTTGAAAGCCATCTCTTGAATGATTTACGTTTAGCTTAATCAATGTTTGTTGTAATGAAAATCTCTTGACAGAAGTTGATATGCTTAGAAATAAGTCTCTGATGCTTCATTATGTATTCACATAAAGGTGAAATTTGTGGTGATTAGCCATACCTCTGAAATTTGTCACATTGGATTAACAGCTATAATTAGCACTTATCACTTTGAAAGTAGGCTTAATATTACTTTTTCTACCACAGCTAATATTCTTATGCTAACAATATTTTATTCCATGAGTAAAAATAACGAAAACACTATTATTGTGCAGAATAGCATTTACGGTACTTAATTTACCTCTGATTTAAAAAGCCAGGCTTTTCTACAGTCTGAAAGCTTTTGCTGGTCTAAATTAACTGTATACATAAACATACATA
The DNA here is from genome assembly GCA_009806455.1 of Tetrax tetrax. NCBI lineage: Eukaryota > Metazoa > Chordata > Aves > Otidiformes > Otididae > Tetrax > Tetrax tetrax. The sequence continues at coordinate 246,244 of WHYT01015624.1, read as the reverse complement.
TTTTCCCCAAAACCACTCATAAAATGCTAAGGAAACAATTTCAAAGAGCTAATTCCTATACCAAACAGACACTAGAAGTAAGGACAATCACAGTAAATTTCTGTAAACAAATCTACAAGTGCGTACTTCACATCATTTTAACTAAGAAAAGAAATTCCACACACGAGAAACTTCAAATGATGACTACTGAACGGCACAGGTCAAATGTCTATGTAGTGCATTTGAGAAATGTGCAGTGACATAATGTTAGATCCCCATAGTGTGGATTTAGTGTTACTGAATCATGTGTCTAGTAAAGATACTTTGAAGGTATGGATCTATGATTTGGTTTATATATGCGCATGTTAATTTGTATTTTGATTGGTTTGCTTTAGTTTTAGAGCCTGGAAGTTTCTTGCTTGACTGAAAAGGTTTAGTAAGTTCTGCAACAGACAGACAGTGTTGTCTTACAGCTGCTTCATTTAGAAGGTCACTGATGAGGCAGCAGCTCTTTTTTGAGCTGCAGTATAAACTTGTTGTGGTTTAACCCAGCAGGCAGCTAAACATCGCACAGCCTTTCACTAACCCTATCACAGTGGGATGGGGGAGAGAATCAGAAAATGGTAAAACTCATGGGTTGAGATAAAAATAGTTTAAAAGGACTGAAAAGGAAGGGGAAATAATAATAATGATGATAAAAGAATACATAAAACAGGTGATACACAATGCAATTGCTCACCACCCACAGACCAATGCCCAGCCTGTCCCTGAGCAATTCCTCCCATTTTTTTTTTTTGTTCAGCGTGATGTCATATGCTATGGAATATCTCTTTGGCCAGTTTGGATCAGCTGTCTTGACTGTGTCCTCTCCTAGCTTCTTGTGCACCCCCCAGCCTCCTTGCTGGTGCAGCAGTATGAGAAGCTAAAAAGTTCTTCTCTTGGTGTAAGCACTGCTCAGCAAGAACTAAAACATCAGTGTGTTGTCAACATTGTCCTCATCCTAAATCCCAAACACAGCACTGTATCAGCTACTAGGAAGAAAACTAACTCTATCCCAGCTGAAACGAGGATGTACCTGTATGCTTCACAGTCTCTACTCATTATTTTTGTGTTATTACACTAAGTTAAGTCAAAGGTTAGGCTGGGGCGCTGTCACTTGACTGCCCATGATACTGAATTGCTAGCATGGGGATAGCTCGATTTTGGTCAGAAACAATTACTACTCTGGGCATGCTCTGCATGTTAGCACAAATACGGGAAAATTAACTCCGTCCCTGCCAAGACCAGGACACCAGGGTAAGTCTAAGTAGGTCATCTGCATGTAAGCATTTCTGGGAGAAGGGAGGAAAATTTCACTGTGTGTGGGTGAGCTGTGCCATGCCTGCTGTAATTAGAACTAGTCTCTGCCTATTCACTCCCAGATGTATAAGAAGGAAATCAGGTAGAGACACAGAGGACAGTCAAGGGCTACCTTATATTCCACTCACAATGCATTGTTTTTGTAACCTAAGTTTGCATCCACCACCTGTAGTGGAAGATTGTACCAGATTTTTTTTGCTTAGCTAGAAGCATTTGATTCCCAAATTTTTATCAGTTACTAATCAGTTGTTCTTGTAAGAAAGCTGATTTTTAGCTTAACTAGATTTTTTTTTGTCTTTGTTTTTTTTTTTTTATCCACTAAATGTGTTTATAGAAAACAGTGACATTTTTGTAAGTCTGTCTTTTACCCGACTAAAGAAGTCAAACTCCTTTTATATCTTTATATAAGACAAATTCTTCAATTCCCTCCTCAGCTAAATACCTTTTCTTAACTAAGTTCAATGTGAAGTAATAATTTTTATATTTCAAAGTGTGGTTTTACAGAAGACTTGTAGAACTATATTAAAAAAACACTTCATATAATGCCTCCAGAATAATTCTTGCTATTTTTCACTATTGCCTTATCTTGATGGTTTTTAGTCATCTTGCAGTTAGCTTACACATGCAACATTTCTTTACTGTTTCTTTTCAGTCCCTAATATTTCAGTCAGTCTATACTATTGATGTTTTTAATCCAATTACTGTTATTCCATCACTAGAAACATCCAGTTATTCCTGTGAGATATTCCAATCCTTCTCCATACTGATGAGAATGTCATCAGCAGATCTCTTGAGTACAGTCCTGGTCTTTGTGCCAAGGTCATTTAATCAAAGATGTTTAATGTCTTCAATCTTGAGAATGATTGCTGAGAAACAACACTAAATACTTCTCTATGGGCAAAGCTTTGCATACGTATGGTACTCTGTTGTCTTCTTGATGTGTTACCTACTTATTTAGACAGAGTAGATGAAAAGAAGAAAACTGGTATGTACTCATATTTCCAATAAGCCACTGATAGTAGATTTTTAATTAAATCCACCTCTAGAATGAAAATTCGAGGCTACTGTAGGGAGGTACTTTAAATAATACTTTTTTTTTAGAATCACAACTTCATTGTATCACAGAGAGGTGATACAGAGAAGCATGCAGAGAAATGCTTGAGTGCTTCATCCATGCATTCCTACCTCTGCTGTTCAAACGTAACAGAGAAACAGAAGTTCAGATACACAGAACTTAATTACTATCCCAGATATGTTGTGCTTTTATTAAGTTTACAAAGGGTTAGTATTAGCGATACCCATTTCAATGTGAAAAAGAATTTCTTGTTTTTTTCCAGGGTTTCCATCAAATGGGTTTGTATTCAAATCCACACACTGGTAATGCTCCATAAGCCTTTGAATTTTTTTATTCATATTGAACACTTTATTAAAGTGTTAAAGTGTTAAAGTTTTCTAAAGTAAAGGAGAATTACATCTATTATGGTACTTCTAGATTAATCTCTCTTTTGAGGTACTTTCATGAAAACTCTGTTAGAATAGTTTTTTTCTATAGGATTTCCTCTTCTAGAAGATCTTACTTCTAACATAACTTTATAGTATTGTATCAAAAATTAACAGCTGTTTGTTTCTGTGTTTAAAATATTTCAGTTTGGCCTTTTTTTTTTTTTTTTTTTTTTTTTTTTTTTTTTTTTTTTA
>WHYT01015624.1:228444-243191 GCA_009806455.1 Tetrax tetrax | reverse complement strand
GGCTGAGCTGGGAAAACAATGGTGTTTCAAGACCAGACACGAAGGTTTCATTTTAGATCACAATTTTAGGAAGAGTTAAAGCAGGATCTGAATTTCAGTGTCTGATTCCTGCTATCACCTTTTAAATTTTAATGCCTTTCTGATATGTGACTTTAGCCTAAAAAGTAGGTTTAGATTTTGTATTTTCTATCACTCAGAACCCATTAAGATATTACACTAGATAGTTAGATGACTATGTCATATAGGTGTTTATTTTTTGCATCTCATGTGTGCGTTCAGCTAAAATAACTGAGCAGATGGAAATATGTTCAATGTATACTCACATTAATCTCAATACACTATAATATACTAAAGCAATCTTTGTGTGAATCTGTACAGTATTTTTCACTTTCAGACTCCAAAATGTCCTGTTTTCTGCAGATTAGGGTTTTCTGTCTTATGGCATTGATTTGTATATTTTTGCTGTCCTTAGGAATGCTTCCATGATGGTTTTGTTTTCTGTCAAATGTTATTTTTTTCATATACCCTTGTAACTATCCAGTAACTTACGGGCATGACAAATTTTATTAGTTGCCCTTTATTATCAGTTATTTCTAAATGACTGTTTAGTGGTGATGACTCTATGATTTCACATTCTCCCAGTACTGCTTTAGGAGTTGCAGGAATTATATTGCTGTCAGGCATTGTTGGCTATTGAAGACACTTGGCCTGCTTGACTTCAAATGATCATTGAACTTGGAAATTAATGAACATCTAAACCAGTGCATGATAAGAATATATGTAGATTTTTTTCATTTTAAGTACAGCATATTCATTAAAGTTTACAAGTTTACTTTTTTTTCTTATTAAAATGTACAATGACATTTAAAAAAAAAACCCATGAATTAAATGTCCTGGGGTTTGTGCTTTTGGTTTTTTTTGGTTGGTTGGTTGGTTTGTTTTTTTTTTTAATCTTGGCACATGCTTTACAGTTGCTTTCTGACAGTTGCTTGTTGACAGAACAAGTCCTGGTGAAATTGACTTTCTGTCAGCTTAGTAAATATTAATGTATTGGATGCAGCCAAGCATCACCCTACATGATCCAGCTTTAAAGGTAAAGTAATTTTGCAGGAAGGTCACAATTTATTTATTGTTGATACATCCTTTCATCTTTGGAGAGGAATCATTATATAAACATTGAGCACATTCATGAATTGATAAAAAAAAAATGTGAGTTCTCTGCTTACAAGTTTAAACTGGTAAAATTCATAAAGCTTCCAGCAATATAGCGAGGCAATTTTTTTTTTGTCGTTTTCTCTAGTGCCTGATACTTTAAAATATTTTTTCAGGATGGAATAATTCAATTTGATTAAATAAGTCTATGGAGACATCTAATGATGTGCTTATTTAAGTGTATTCTTTAACAATTGTTTTTAATATCTGTAGATTTGCCCCAAGGTAAAAGTGGTCTGAAATCTAAATTGCATCAACATTATTTGCTAGTCATTATAACAATACCTTCAAGACAGACAAAGTTTTAAATTTTCAAAATTTTGGAACAGTTTCAGAAACAAAATGTGTATTAGGCCTCCAAACTGAATGCAAGCCAAATGTATTCCAGGTTCCAAAAGGCAAAGTTCATTTACCTTTGCACTCCCTTTATATCTGATAAAGTCTAAGAAGAGAAGAAGAAGGACTGTGACAGAAGGCGTTTGTGATATGCTTTGTAATTTAATTTTTCAAGTGCCTTCATTAATCCATATCAAAATTAATAAAAATCAAATTAATCCAGAGAGACAGAAACAAACTTCATATTGCAATATAACAACACTGTTGCCTTTGGCCGTCAGCCTTTAAATAAAATTTCCTGCAAGCTTCTATAAAAAAATGACCATTATAGTTTATATTTCTTGTTTTGAATTAACTACAGAGTATCAGTATTCCAGGACGAATGCAAACATATCTAAAATGTTTTCAGAAGGATGAAAAATCTGATTTGTCCTTGCTGAGATGAGCTGAGCTATTTGCATTCATTTACCAGTTTTGGGTAAAGAATTGTAAGTTGTCTTAACATCTTTCCACAGAAAACACAGCAATATTCCTTTTTATTTTCTGCACACTGAATACAGTAATCTCACTTATCTGGTTTCCAACACAGCTCAGTTTTCAAATGTAGCGCAGTTTAGCATAAAATGCCTGTTAATGGACCACTGATATTGCCTAGTCGACAAGAAGCTTATCGAAAAATATGTTGCAAGAGAAAACAGACTTTTCAAATAAAACTTGTTTTCTTGCTATAGAATTCTGTAAGATAAATTGAAATATTTTTTTTTTTTTCACAACTTTCAGAACATTTTAGAATATTTTGGTTTAGAAGTTTTGAGTTTTTTTAAACTACTTCTGTAGTGTAATTAGTGTTTAAGACTTTTCCTTAAAAAGTAGTGTTCCTTAAAATCCTATTTTATAACCAAATAGGACCTTCTCACAGTTTAGAGATGCATTATCACCACTGCAGGAATAGCTTGGGAATAGCCATCAGCAATTGCCTTAGAAAGAATCATTTACACTATATCTGGGTCTCACATCTCTTTGAATGGTATGTGCCTACTATGGACCAAAGCTGAACAGACAGAAGATTGCTTTCACCCACACATGCAAACTGAAAGGGTTCAGCAGCTGCAGAGTAGCCTGTGCCTTCAGAAGTTGTTAGAATAATATTAACAACTTCCAGCACAGAACAGTGAGCTGCCAAAACTAGTTTATTAGAAATTGTGAGGACGGTGACAGAAGTGTTTGCAGCATCTCTCCGGGGACCTGAGTCAGCAAATCATATATAACTCTTATTCCTTGCCTTAGTGTAACCATTTGAGCCCTTTCATAGGAGTAGAACAATATTTTATTTTAAAACAGACTCTCAAAAGAGTAGGTGAGGCGGGTAGTGCTGGAAGCACCCTAGTTTGCACAGCAAGCACTGGAAACGTGAGAGACCAAAGGTCCAAGAGCCACATCTTCCACCTCTCAGGAGAACGTGCCAGCATCACTCTTTTCCTCTTCCTATTCTGCCTTCATTAGTTTTAACTAGACTTTCCTCCCAGGCCTAGGAAACTCAGCATTTTCCAACCAGAATTTTGCCAGGTATTCCCAGACAGATTGTTATTACAATGCTTCTTAAGCTGACCACTCTCTGTTTTTCTTTCTGTAATAAATAGGACTGCACTGTTCACATCAGAGCTTAAGTTGCATAAAACCTTGATTTTCATGTCATACTTAGAGCTTATTAAATGCCAAGACATATGATTTAATAACTTCTTAATATTTTTAGCGTTTTTTTTTCCTTCATTACTGCAGTAAAAATAAATGTCCACAGCAATTTAGCTAGGCAGACTTTTTCCTGTAGTCATTGCTCATTGAACTTTACAGTTTACCAGCACGTGAAAAAAATATTTGAAAAAGATTTGGCTATAATGTCTTTCTTTGACCTGTGTAAACCCAGTTTCTCTCTAAAACCTATTCAGACTAGATACAAGGAAGACATTTTTTTACAATGAGAGCAGTGGAACACTGGAACAGGTAGCCCAGAGAGATGGTATATACCCCATCCCTGGAAACATTCAAGGTCAGGCTGGACAAGGCTCTGAGCAACCTGATCGTTGCAGGGGAGTTGGACTAGCTGACCTTTAAAGGTTTCTTCTGACCCAAACCATTCTGTTATTCTATGATTCTATGATTCTGACTTTCTCTACTGCAGTTAGACTGCAGAAGTAAGAGAGGAAAAAGATATGACAATTAATCCTTCATTTACCGGTAAAAAAAAATTGGTATTGATTACTTTTCCCCCCAGTATTCCATCAATCTACTTTTTAATACTTCACATAATGTAGCCATTTGTTTTTATACTACATTGCAAATTAATATATTATTTTTCATTCACATATACTGTATCTTAGCATATATGGACCTACTATAGCTTCAGAGTTTTTCCTTCAATACTTATACTTACATGGAAAAATTTAAGAGCTTGATTTCTTCTGCTTTTATTCTCTTCTCATACTGAGAACATTTTTAAATTAATATTTTAACCCTGTTAAAACCTTATTATAGCTTTATTTCCCCATTAGAACTCTTCATTCAGCAAGGTATGACTTTCATAACCTGTTTACTTCTACTTGCAGATAACTTTACCTTGCCTGAAAAAGTAGAAATAAGTCTTGTAATGAAGTCCCAGAAATTCAACCAAAATCCTCAGATTTTGGACACTGTTGAAGTTAATGAAATTTGGCTTCATACTGAACAGTTGTGGAAGAGCGGAGAAGAACATTTCTCATTTGTTATTTTGGAGACAGAAAATATCAAACTCAGAGGAAAAAAACCAAGTGTGTTTATGTGAAAGAAACAGAACATACAAAGCTAAACAATGTTTGAAAAAATATACCAGTTTCAATGGGAATTCAAAATAAATTGTTATAACAAAAACTGGGATAGTTAAACATTTATAAACAATTTCATTTTGTATTCTTTAAATAGTGGCTGTAAAAAAAAACATTATGTAGAAGTTGAAGAACAGTTTCCTAAATACATGGCGTTAAAATATTTTTGAACATAAACTTCCTTTCAGTCTGAACTCTAACTAGGTACTTTCAGCTTGCCCAACTAAATGGCTGATAAAGGTTTCTTCTCAATACCCTTCCTGCTTTTTTTTTAGTGTCTAATTGACTTCTATTTTATGTTCAAAATAATGAAATAGCCCATCAAATATGGGGAAAAGAATGGCAAAACTTCTTACATCACAATTTCTTTTGCATGAGATGTACTTCCTCTGTGAGTTAAGACCTAATATACAGTAAATAAATAAAATACCTTATTTCCTCAGTTAAAATTGCAAGATAGTAATTAATGATACTATTAAATTATTGTAAATAAATCAGTTTGTTTTCTCATTTACCAATATTTCCACATCTTTATAGACATCATACCAGTTGTCAGTGTTCTGCATATAACTAATAAAAATTGTCCTTGTTATCCTACTTTTTGAAATCCCAGGAACACATATAAACCTACAGTGCTTGTTTGGCCTTAAAAATAATCACTTTCTCATGTTTGGAACATAACTAGTTACAAAATGCGTAACGTGTAATTAGAGATCACCCTTTCTACAATGAATATCCATGTATTAAAAAGTGATCCTAGCTGCCTCTTCATGCTCTGCTGCCTGGCCCAGAGAACCACACTGCTTCGTTTTACTTTTCCTGCCAGGTTTTCTCACTTCAATTTGAGTTACAGTACTTCTCCAGCATATGAAAACATATAGCTTTCATTCAAATCTAACTAGCTGTATTCTGATCTCTAGCAGAACAATGTTCCTCCAAGACAACACTACATAGAGTGAATTAATTTGATTACACCTAGATTAGAGGCAGAATCATTTAGACTTTTCCTTGCTGGGTCTCAAAACAATCCCTTCCATGTATGAGGCAAGCCTGACATAGAATCATAGAATGATAGAATAGTTTGAGTTGGAAGGGACTTTTAAAGGTCATCTATTCCAACCCTGCTAACAGGAAAAGAGCTTTTAAGGACTTTTTTTTTTTCTAATACAGTGAACAATTTAGCATGTTCTTTTTCTATAGAACAAGAAATATTCATATAATATTCATATAATATCCATATAATAGATGGAAAATACAAATACATAAATTGGCTTAAATATGAGCATTCACTAAGTATGTTATCTGTAATATGTGCCATTTTGGTTGCCCTTCCTCTCTGTAGATATGCTTTCTGAAATACAGGTCTATTTTGTGTATGTGATTTTTCCAGCTAATTTTGCTTCTTCATATTTGTTCCATATTACCTTTAAATTGTATTGTGTTAGTTTAGTTATTGAAAAGATTGTGGAAATACACTTTTCACTTGAGTAGGTTTTTTTTTCCATCATAAGTATTTTATTAGAGTTGTAATGAGTTCCATCTTGAGTGCTGCAAGAAGTTTTTTCTTATATATTGACCCTTGACATACACAAACCCACATTGTCTTGAAACTCTCTTTAATCAGAATAGAGGCCTCCTCATCCAGTCATTCGCCAAATAATTGTTTGTGATCAGCAGCCAGATTAGCCTGAAGCCAGTGCATTAGACAGATGCTCTTAAATGTTTGGCCTCCATCAAAGAACTGGTTGCTCTCGAGACTGCCACTCACACGCACACACACACGCACACAAGCCCTGAACCAGCAAAAACTGATCTTAAGTGTTGAAACTAAAGTGAGAGATCTAAGTTGTAGCATTCTTGTTCTACCTGTTTACAGGAAGGAAGGGCTAAATCTGGTTCTTTTAAATCCTGGCTACCATGTACACTGGGTACCTAAGTTTCCATTTGGTTTCAGCCACCACTTCATTCTATTTATTTTCCAGCAGCACTCAACTCTTTTAAGTACTCGAATCAGAAGACGTCTACCTCTTCGGCCCAAAAATGTCCTAGAAACCAACTTTCAAATGGTACTGGGAGCGCAGATGTAACCTGATCCTTTTCAGTCCAGGTTTAAATAAGGGTCCCTAGTGAGTCACCAAAATGTCTGCTACTGTAGGATACTGTGACAAGTGTCCAAGTCCTGAGTTGCTGGAATATGAATAAATACAAAGAAAGACTGGTTGAAATCAACAATTTCCTTCTTCTAGAATAGTGTCACATCTACGTTCCAAGGAGCAAAAACTGGAATCCCACTTCTGTGTATTCCCTTGTAAAAAGCCGCAAATCCTTTTTGATTGCTCTCCTTTTTGTCCCTTGGTTGGCCATATCAATAAAAGGAGTGCTGAGTGCCCCATGCTAGGAGTCTCTTCAGAGACTCGTTTTAGCCAAGTGAAGCTAAGGAGGACCTAGTGGCCCACTTCAAGAGTGGATGTGTCAATATTTGTGCAAATGTTGTGGCAAGAAAACATTGCTGCTCTCTCCTCTTTTTAAAGGAACTAGCCCTAATTTATTGGTTACTGACCCTCAGTTAAAGATTTAAACCTTGAGTAAAAGTAGGACATTTTTACCGTTACTTATATGGTTAACAGGCAGAAGGAGATTCCTAACTTAAATTGATTGTGTCATCATCTAGAAATCTTGGAAGCAAGATTTCTTGGTGGCAAGATTTCTTATGCTCTGAAGGAAACAACGTCTGTAATTTAAGCACATTATTAGTTAAGTTACATTCTTGAGTTGTTGAGAATAAATCTGGGCATGTGTGAGACCATGCTCTTTGTTTTTTTTTTTTTTTTTATGATAGCTTATTGCTAGTGCACTAATTTATATCCCTGTTTAATATGTTAGTGTCTGCTAAAACCATTTGCGCTGTTATATTCAGATACTGCACTTCAGCTAGGAGATGGTTGCTGAGAGGCAGTGAGGAACTTGTTCTGAAATGTCTTTCCTCTGCAACTGTATGAGCTCTCTTAGTTCATGTGAAGGCAAGGTTGACTTGCTGGTTTAAATTAATGCACTCTTTTTTTGTCCAGGTATAGACCAGAAATACTTATGCAGTCATTTACCTCCTCTAGGTTGACAGACTCTAACAGCAGAGAGGCACTAGGTTCTCAGCCTTTCAGTTGTCATGGCTGTAGGAGTGGTTTTTATCTGTTTCCCAGATAAGTCAAGCAGGGTTAACCTAAATGCTCTTACTGCAGTTTGTTTTGCCCTGACACAGGCTACAGCATTCAAATAGGTTTCAAATGTCTGCTGGGGTAGAATAAATACAGCTGCAAATTGAACTTTAACTAATAAGTCATAGAATTAGAGCGTTGGTTTTCTCCTACTTTACTTTTGCTAAAGTTTCAGCCTTCTCCTGTACTAAAGCAATGTATTTTTAGGTGCAAGGTATCATAAGCACTGATCTACTTTAACATTTTAGTTTGAGTCAGGAATGCACATTTAAAACATTTCTCCTGGTTGCCCCAGACAGTGCTCTTTTTTTTTCTCGTGGCTGAGCGTTCTTACAATACACAAACTGGATTCCTTTCAGAAGAAACCAAATTGGGAGATACTCTCCAACAGCACACCTAATACGCTCCAGCAGCTAGAAGGCAGACAGGGCAAACCAAAATAAAACACTTTGAAATATGTATAATGTGGATTTTGGATAATGTGGATAATGTGGACTATGGATTCCACAAATCTACATTACAAATCCCAATTCTAGTAGGCTACAGTCTTTACTAATGTAGATACTACCTTAAAAAGTTTTCCTGGGTTTGATAGTCTTCTAACCTGACAATATAAATATGACCTGAGGCAATCAGACTGAAGGATGAATGGATTGAGAGAAGCCCTGTGGAGAAGGATATTGGTAGATGAAAAACCAGACGTGCTGGCAGTGTGTGCTTGCAGCCCGGGAAACCAATCATATCCTGGGCTGCATCAAAAGAATTGTGATCAGCAGGTCAAGGGAGATGATTCTGCCCCTCCACTCTGCTCTCGTGAGATCCCACCTGGAGTACTGTGTCCAGCTCTAGGGGCCCCCAGTACAAGACAGACACGGACCTGTTGGAGTGGATCCAGAGGACAACGATGATCAGAGGGCTGGAGCATGTCTCCTATGAGAAAAGGCTGAGAGAGTTGAGGTTGTTCAGCCTGGGGAAGAGAAGGCTCTGGGGACACCTGATTGTGGCCTTTCAGTGCTTAAAGGGGGCCTACAAGAAGGACTGAGAAAGACTTTTTCCCAGGGCCTGTAGTGGTAGGACAAAGGGTAACAGTTTTAAAATGAAAGAGGGCACATTTACGTTGGATACAAGGAAGAAATTTTTTACAATGAGCATAATGAAACACTGGAACAGGTTGCCCAGAGAGGTGGTAGATACCCCATCCCTGGAAACATTCAAGGCCGGGTTGGATGGGGCTCTGAGCAACCTGATCTAGTGAAAGATGTCCCTGGCCATGGCAGGGAGGTTTGACTAGACGATCCTTGAATGTCCCTTCGACCAAAACCATTCTATGGTTCTATGATCTTATATAAGGAAACACCTTAAATCAGGATATGTGGTCTTAAAAGTCACCTGACAATCACGATAGTTTAGCTCACAAAGGGCTCAATGCCCTCCTTGTTATCCTTCTAGCAGTACCCGAGTTAACTGTTTTATTATTAGCTGAGCTAATAGTAAGATACAGCTATCCCCTCTACTCCCTATGTAGCTTGTACACTCAGAGTAAATCTGTGGTAACACATGGTGATTTCAGGTGACCATTTTCTGTTTTGCTTTTATTAGTATAACACCATATGAGCAACTGTGCAATAAATGACACTTACATCCCTTCTAGCAGATTACTAGTCACTGGAAATGGAGAGTAAATATGGTTTGTGGGTGTTTGTTTTATCTCCACATAGCTTACAATCCACATCCAACTAAATGATAATTAGACATAAGTAATGTAACAAGATAGCTAAGCATGAAGGGCTAAAATCAGTGAATTATACCTACTTAAAGTATTTGTAGTTACCTTTAGGAGCTTCTGAAATACGTAAGTAGATTTCTTATTTTCACAGTTTTTAAAAACAGAGAAAGACAGAATTATGTAAAGAAAAAAATTGTGAAAAATAGCTATTAAAGTACTCAACTGCCTACTTATCTTTTATAGTAATAAATTGCTCAGTGCTCACTATAATTTCCTAGCTAATTCTCTAGTGCAACAGGTGTGTTGATTTTGTTTAGGTGGGAGGCTACGGTGGCAGCTTCTGGAAGAAGCTGCTAGAAGTTTCCTCTTTGGTGGACTTGGCTGGACCCACTGCTGGCCAAGGCTGAGCCAATTGGTGGCAGAATGTTCCCTCATAACGCCTCTGCAATAAAATATTTCAGAAGGGGAAATTTTTTTTTTTAAAAAAGAAGTGAAGAAGCTGAAACAGGGGGCAGAGAGGGGGAGGCACAAGCCTTGTGGGCCTTGCAGGCTTCACCCGCTGGCCTCTGGCTGGGCAGCTGACTGGGCCCGACTTGGCCCAGCCTGGCTGAAAGAAGTGGAGAGGAGATGTGAAGAGAACCTGAGAGTCATCTGCCTGAGTCTGATTGTGAATAACTTTTTTTACTAGAGGAATGGCTGCAGACACTAAGGTCAGTGAAGAAGGAGGGGGAGGAGTAATGCTGCTCCTGGCTGAATTCCCCTGCAGCCTGTGGTGAAGCAGGCTGTCCCCCTGCAGCCCATGGAGGCCCACGGAAGAGCAGAGATCTGCCTGCAGCCCATAGAGGACCCCACATCTGGGGCAGGCGGATGCCTGAAGGAGGCTGTGGCCCACGAAATGCAGCGCAGCAGTTCCAGAGGGACTGCACCCCATGGAAATACGACCCACACTGGCGCGGTTTCATGAAGGACTGTAGCCCATGGGAGGGACCCCACGCTGGAGCAGAGGAGGAATGTGAGGAGTTCTTCCCCCAAGGAGGAAAGAGTGGCATAAAGTGACATGTGATGAACTGACCACAACCCCCATTCCCTCTCTCCCTCCTGCCCCCTCCGTACAGCTCATGGAGGGGGAAGGAGGTAGAGACAATTGGAATGAAGTTAAGCCTGGGAAGAGGGAGAGGTGGGGGTGGAGTTGTTGTTGTTCTCTTCCTCATTATCCTGCTTTTGCTTTAGTAATAATAATAAATACATTGTTTTCCCCAAATTGAGTCTGTTTTGCCCCTAACAGTAACTTAAGTGATCTCTCCCTGTCCTTACCTCAAACCTCAAACTTTTTCTCTTGTATTATCTCTCCCTCATTCCCTTGGAGGATGGGGAGAGTGAGTGAGAGACAGCATAGCTTGTTCCTGATCAGGGGTAAACTACAAAAACCAGGTATTTATTGAAAACACATTTTATGATAGTTCTATTGCACTCTTTCAAATCATCAATTTTCCCATAATACTGTTTCCTGTGCCTTTTGTATTTTCATGAAAATTTTGTTGAGTTGAATACTGTGTTAAGGTTATTATTATTATTACACTTTTCTATAAAACATTTTAAAACTAAGTATTATATTTTACGTTTCACTTCTATATTTAGTAGGAAGTGAAGCAATGAAGTATAATTTATGGATCAGATATTCTGTCCAGATTAATTCACAGAGTTGGAACAGAGGTCTGCAATCCAGTGGAAAGACAATGTCTCTTAGCTCATAAACACAGCATTTTATGGAGTTGCATTTATTTACTGGGAAACCCAGGCAACATTTTAAAATTCCATTATTGTGCATTTGGACTACATAAGAGCACCATATATTTGATAAGTATTATTAATTGCAATACAGCTATAGCATTTGCACTTTCTGCCCATTTTGCAAAATTGTAACTTAATCTAGTGTTACTCAGATTCTCTTCATACAACTTTTATGATGGCGTGCAAGTCAAGGTTAACGTGCAACAGAGAGATACTGCTCTGTCTTTCCACATTAGATTCCTCCCACATAATAATGCACATTTTAAACAGGAAAATGAAAATGTGATTTCAGGGAAACTGCAACTAATAAATTTGAACTGGCTACACTAATATATACATAAACATGCTCAATATTGGATGGTTTTTAATGGTTTACAGCACTCTTGGTTTTTATTTGGAGAAGAAAGTGTCATTTCTCTACTACTTTTTAGTGGTACCTAACAGTTTCCATAGCCTTGGAAGTTAGTTATTAGATGTATATATTGTTATTTTGGACATGTTCAGCTTGCGTTTGTAGGTGAGGCTAGCTGCAGGGGCTAGCTCTGAGCAGTTTGGACACAGGTCAGCCCATGTCCCTCTGTCTAAGGGCCAGAGACATTTATAGACATAGCTATAGTCGTTGATGGTTATTCATTATTCTCTTTACAGTTAATTCTTAAACCTCTAGGACTTTTTTTTTTTTCACTAGTCTACATCATGCAATCTTTGATACATTTTCACTTTGTTTTTTTTTTTCTGTTCAGTCCTATATGTTTTTTCTTACAACCTTACTTTGTGCAAGAATGAATTTAATGAAGTACTGTTAAGTGGTTCTCTCTCTTTATCTGCTCTTACGCATACTGTGCTATAGAAATATTCCTGCTGTGTGTTAGGCTTTTGGCATCTCATAAATGACTCTCTCATGGGAGAAGACAAAATATTTGGCTTTTTCCTCTTCATAGTAGCAGAGGACTTCCAAGAGTCAATTCACTTCTGTGTTCATCTAGGTGCACTTACACAAGAATGTTTGGGTATATATATGTGCATGTGAGCATTTATGTATTTATTTAATAACAGGGAGATTTCCCAGGTCTTTGACTCTAACTTCTTCCTTTTAGAAGACACAGAAACCTTATGATCTCCAAAAGTCTAAATGGAGGAATAGGATTTGATTTCCACTGCTGCTAGAATTCTACACAAAAGTTATACTCACACACTAAAAAATAAATATTCAATTTAAAAAAGATACAATTGAAGTGATAGTTGTTTTATTAATAAGATGGAAAAGTTTGTTTGTGACATGTTATATAGGTTTGTTAGACAAACAGTCATTGACAAAGCAGTCAATTTTTTTTTTTCTTTTCAAAATCGTAAACTGTTTAGATATTAAAAAAAAATTAATTGGTATTCATTTCTGGGGAACATTTTGTGGTTTGTTTTCCATGTTATATGGGTTTCAGACCTGTGGACAGTGTTGCTTATTTCACTAACTCTCTTGGCCTGGTTTTATTTAAACGGAATTTCTCTTTGAACCCTGACCTGTGGTATGTGATTTGAGCAACGATCCAGTCTCAACAGGTGGGCAGAGAGATCTACAGCCTGAGTGTAAGGATATGTGCAATGTAAGGATATCTGGTTTGCAAGGCTAGCGTGTGAATGGCTGCTCAGTATAAATAACCAGGGCAGGAGGCATGAGAAGTCATAAATTAAGCAGTCAGATACAAAAACTCCAAGAACCAGAAGATAGCAAAGACACTAGCAAAGGCCAGAGCTCTCAGATCATTGCCTGGTGGGCCTTTGAAGGAGTCCCCCAAAGCCTTGAGGAGGTTCAGCCACAACTTTGTAACTGGTAAAAAGGGGGAAGTACGAATACAATGGGTCTCATGGGAAAAAAAAAGTGAACTTATCCTGGGATATTTAAAGGGGCTTGTTGGATTGAACAGAACTTATTATGGGATGCTTAAGGGAAAGACCAAAGGCAAGGTGAAGGAGAGGTCAAGGTAGATTGAGGACAACAAATGTGGGAGGAGAAGGGATAAAGGTGGCCAGGTGAATGCACACAAACTGTCCAACCCTTGGATCTGATCGCCACAGTCTGTCTTCTTATTAAATTCTATTCCTAACTTTTCTCCTGTGTGTCATGCTGCCAAACTTCAAGCCAGAGTAGCTGTTAAGTAGGCTAAGAGATTTGTGCTGTTACAGTCTTAGCAAATGAGCAGTGAAGCACATAGTATGCTTCTTGAGTCAGGTATCATTATCTCTTCAAAATAATTATGATAATTATCTGTTGGAAGGAAGAGTCTCAAAATTGTTTCTAAAGTTGAGCAGTGATTTAAATGATTTTTGTACATGTGTCTTAATTCTCAACTACATTGAAGTCCTATTTACCTCATTTTAATATCTATAAGAGAATCAAATCTCTCATATCTAGAACTGTTTCACAAGAACATCAATTCCTTTTCTATTCCTTCTATTCCCTTCCTTTTATAATATCGAAGCACATGTAAGATGCTAGTGTCTGGCCCTGGCTGTGAAAATCGTAAAACAAATTTGCAACCTTATATTAAGTTCAACGTATTGAATGTAACTGGAGAAAAGGACTACCAGGGAGTGGCATCACAACCCTCATGGTACAGAGATGGATGCACAAGGGTCAGAAGAGAGGTATTTCTGAAATGGTGTCTTACTTTGATTTAGCCTCTGAACTTGCAACTGTGAGCACGTAAAATTCACTGCTATATTCACACAGCTACGCTCTCTGTTACCATTTCTGACTCTAGTCTTTTTCTTTGAAAAGGCAGCCTGACAGTGGTCCTGACAGTGACAAAATGTTATTCAGTAGCTTTGTGGCTACAGCAGTTTTACAAGAGTGGAGACCTGAGTTTTGGCTCTTCTTAGCTTAAATCAGGACTGAGCCAGCAACTCCTGCTGTAGGTTAGGGTGGAGTGGGTGGGAGCTGCCTTTCTATTTCCTGTTGAAGCCAAACCTCTTTTCATCCAGGACATTCAGATTCACAAAATCCTGGGGAAAACCTCATGAGGTAACATGTTTCTGCAGCTGGTAATTAAGACTCTTAGCTGTGCCTGACAAGATGTAGTGTTTTCACCACTATTCCTTTCTTTGTGCATTTTATATAATTTTAAGAAGAAAAGATCATTCTATAAAACCCTAAAATAATTTGAGTCATTAATTTAGGACCATGATCCCTGTTTGACACTTTTGGATAATGTTAATGAAAAAGATAAAAGCATAGTGCAAAGATAAAACAATTTAGACATTGCAATAATTATCAGCTCTGTTTGTATGAATGATGATAACACATCTCATAACATCCAGAAAACTTCAGTGTATTACTAGGCTAAAGAATGTACTAGATCTTAAATCAAACTCCACAAGGGATAAATACATGTAATATGTTATCAAGCATAGCAAGAAAAAGTTAGCAAGATAAAAATAGTAATTGTTTTCTGTGCACAGAGATGGGCAATGAGTCTTTACAATTAGAGACAGTTTGCAAAATCTGACTTCTTACTTCACTTGTACAGCTTGTCCTACCAGCCAAAATAAAATGCTTAAGGAAATATGTAAACTATTTCATGAAGAAAGTATTGCTCTGAAGAATTTTTTTTTTTT